>CAUDMG010002476.1:150000-352500 GCA_958450375.1 Homarus gammarus
GGTGAGTGGGTGGGTGGATGTTGAGTAGGTGAGTGGGTGGGTGGATGTTGAGTAGGTGAGTGGGTGGGTGGGCGTGATGGAAGAGTGTGTCAGGAGCCTCAGGGTCGGAGTGTGGCCCCGCTTGTTGTCAGTGGAGGCTTCATTCAGTGCCAGGCGCCAGGGGGAAACATGAGCCGCTATAGTGTGAGTGCCAGGGAAGGTGCCATCATAGGGGAGGTTGGCGAGGGCCCGGGTGCCAACAACATCGCCAACCTGGTACAGATCCGGTCTGGCGAGGTTTCCACCCACACTGCCGAAATATCACTTTGTTTACCTTCAGTTCCCACTTGTCTCTTAACGTTTTTGTGCGGGTCTTTGTGTAAACTTTCTTCAGTTTTTGCTATAAGGTGAGCGGACTAATTTGGGGAGAAGGTGAGTTGTGGAGGTAGATAACCCAAAATACTTCGATGCGTGCCACGTGCTTCGGCGTTATCGGGGCGCCCTTCTGGCCTATAACCCTTGGCACGACCTGCTCATAAACTTGGGGCGCCGTTTGGCACTTTGACAGAGGCGCGACGCTCCCGGGAGGCGGTGGACCGTCCACCCCGGCGACAGTGACGGCGGTGGCGGTTCCACCCTTTGATCCACAGCTAAAGTTTGACATGCAGACGCCAGTTAAAAGTATGATAGTACTGGCGGGGAGATGGTGAGAAGTAGGCCCGAGGGAAGAGGGGAAAGGAGAGAGGGGGTCGGTAGGGAAAATAGGAGAGGGATGAGTAAGAGACGGTTTGGGTGGAACACCATTGAGATACATGACGGTACGTGTTTTTGTATCCGTCGAAAGGGAAGCTTGATGGAGATGTTGACTTTACATGTCGTGTTACACTCTACCTGTGTGTTGGTGGGGCCGGATGTTTGGCTCCTCACCTGGCCGCCACGCCACGCCCGTAATGACGCCGCCTTATAATTGGCTCCGTCGCTTCTGCGCCCCGCCACCCACACTGTATAGGGCGTTCTGGGGCCTGGCTGGCTTAGGTCGCCGTTTAGGTTACCTCCACAAGAGAAGAAATTGAAGATAATAATACAGTACTACAGTGCCATTCAGTATTTGACTATAATACTTCACCGAGGCTAACAATGGCCACCAGGAATCAGTCCTTTAACGAATTAAGACAAAAACGTCCCAGACTCACCAAAAACGCGTGGGGTACTTTTAGTTATTCCGTCACTAATAAGACACCAGTTAGATCAGATACATTGAGCTTCTGACCAACTAAAACAACAGCCGCTGAATGACCTAGGATAATCATCAACTGTAACTGATCTCTGTGAATAACGAAAGACCAACGAGGGCAGTTTAACGAGAGCAGTGACAGTAAGAGATCTTTATGAATAACTAAAGACCGATTGAGACAGCATTAAGTTTTAGGGGTTTCTCTCAGCTGAATAAAATCGTATAATACTTCAGTGCAACAAGGGGCCGAAGGTTAACCAGTGTGGCCACAACATGATCCTGCCACGTGTTGCCCCCAGCTGAACACAGACGCGTTCCCCTCACTCTCTTGGCCCGCTCTGTGTGTGTGTGTGTGTACGTGTGTGTGTGTGTTTTATTACCTTACTGTGGTTTATGTATGTATTGGTGTTCTGTTTGTTGCCGTTCTAGTCCGTTGTTGTGGTTTATGTTAGGTTCCTGTTGCCGTTATAGGCCGTTGTTGTGGTTTATGTCAGGTTCCTGTTGCCGTTATAGGCCTTTGTTGTGGTTTAGAAGGTTGAGGATATGATGAGGTGGTGAATGAGGAGACAGAAATATTAAGGTAAAGTAGAATAGGTTAGGATGGGTAGGGAGGCTGGGGCACCATGGGAAGAGTAGGGTAAGGTGAGGGTACACGTAACTAAGGTGAGGTAGGGAGGGGTAGGGAGGCTTAGGTAATGTGAAGAAGCGGAGGGAGGGGTAGGTAAGGTGAGAGAGGGAAGGGAAGGTATGGGAGGGAGGGAGGGAAGGGAAGGTATAGGAGGGAGGGAAGGGTAGGTAGGGAGGGAGGAGATATGTTACAAGTGACAATTACTTGGCAGGGGAAGAGAAGGGTGGGAGAAGTGAGATGGCGGAGGAGGGTGGGGGAGATGACAGGGGATAGGAAGATGAGATAGCAGGGGTGGGTGAGGTAGCAGAGGAGGGTGAAGGGAGGGAAGGATGAGATAGTAGAGGAGGGGTGGGTGAGATAGCAAGGGGGGTGGGTGAGGGAAGGAGGTTAGGTAGCAATGAATGGTGATGAGGAGTGTAGAGAAGAGATTAGGGTGTAATGGCAGGGGAAGGGGGGGGGGGGTTGGGGTGGGTCAGGGGATGGTGAGGAGAGGAGAGGGCGGGGTGAAGGGAGGGGAAAGTTGGGATGGGATATGGTGTCAGGGCTAAGGTGTGGCCGACCTTGTTAGAGATACAGGTAATATTATGGGTCAAGGTTCAAATATTTAAAGTCTAGCAGTTCAAGACTTTTTCCTCCATAAGTGAGATGTCGCCTCAAGGTGTATTAGTGTTGGTGCCATTTTGACGCCAGCTTTTTGTCGCTGTATATGTGAGCCAGTGAGGGAGTGTGGTGGGCAGCCTCTCTTAGTGATGTTTTTATCATTTTTTCGAGTATTTTTGGGGGATTAAGATATCACTTTAATAATTGTAATAGTTGTTGTTGTTGATGTTATAGTTCTTGCTGTTGTATTTATTGTGTTGTTATTGCATTAGTAACATTATAGTTGTACTTGTGAAAGACCACCAAACATCTCAACAGGTGAAAGCCAAAGGTGATCAGAGTAAAACACGGGGAGAATTACGGAGTTGAGTCATATTCAGGGTCTGGATTTTTTTATTTTTTTTTAGTTTAACACTATTATAATTGTGTCAGGACTTAGGAGTGCCGAGTCGATGGGCGTACTGACTGTCTGTCTGTCCTTAACAATTGAAGATTTATTCATCGAACTTGAAATGACTATTGCAGATAATGTAAATGATCATGACTATTGGACATAATGTAAATGATCATGACTATTGGACATACTGTAAATGATCATGACTATTGGACATAATGTAAATAATCATGACTATTGGACATAATGTAAATGATCATAACTATTGGACATAATGTAAATAATCATGACTATTGGACATAATGTAAATGATCATGACTATTGGACATAATATAAATAATCATGAATAGTAACGAACTAAAGTCCATTTATTTGTTGTCTCCCAACTGCTAGATTGAGTCCTCCTAACTGTCTTGTCTCTCGATCGTTGGCGTTGTTGTATATCGTTTAAGTGTGGTATAATTTCCAACAGGAGTGTAATGAAAGTTATATTAGTGATAATAATTTTTTTGGGGGAGAGGGAGGGAGGGGGGGAAGGGGCCGTGGGTCGCTGGCTGGGGCGAGTATTGTTTTACACTTCAGTTTATTTTATATTTCCCCCCCCAATTTCTTAACAATATCTCGGTAAAATTTATATTCGAGGATGAGTATTGTTATCACTTGTGTTATATTGTTTAGAATTTTTCGTAGATTGTTTTGTTGTTTTGTTATTGTTGACGATTGTACTGTCACTGTGCCCCGTCCGCCATCATGAGAGAGGACAGTAGAACCCGTACTTTCCCTCCATGCCTTCTCTTGTGTGACCGTCTGGAAATGCATGAAGGACTTGTCATTACGGTAACTCAAACGAATACTGATGGATTTTAGCCAAACTTGGTGTGTTGATACATCATAACAAAGCCTAAGACGAGTTCAGGAAGTAGTAGTATTTTTTTCACGACTGTCCTGAGTTGTGACTGTTAGAATTTATTGTAGCTTGGCTGGGGAATGTACCGACACCTGCTAGTGGTAAACGTGTTGGTGTTACTCTTATTAATGGCATTATTGATGTTATAATTGTTGCGTTATTGTCACCCGAAGGAAGATTGCTCGTGTGTGTGTGTGTGTGTGTGTGTGTGTGTGTGTGAGAGAGATACGTACACTATATCTGAATTGTATGTGTATCTCTTGTACACACAGAGACACATAAATTACGTCTCCTGTTTACACGTAAGCTAAATATAAACAAACAAACAATGTCTCGTGACCTTTGATGTGATGACCCCCATGACATCTAGCAGAACTAAACTGACATGTGAAGCAACTCTATTTCCTCCGTGCCTGAACAAATTACTTATGACTTATTATATTTTCTAACTTATTTGATGTATTAAATGAGTTATGGTACAGCTGTCTTGTGAGTTGTAATACGAACCTTGATTAGTATTGTTTTGTTTTATATCTAGAGTGTGTTTGTTTGTTGATTGTTTGGTTGGTAGAAAGAAAATAATTTAGAACAGAGAAAATTTAAGTGTAATTTTATTCTCTGTGATAAAACTAAGTTAACATGAAAGGAATTAATTTACTCGTGAACTTTTCAGGGATGCAAATAGTTCTCAAATATCACTCCCGAGATTTTTATTTATTTATTTAATTTTATTGTGTACCAGCCAGACTTATTGCGGTGTGACGTCATTACCGGTGAGCGTGGGAAGTAGTTTTAGTAAATAATATAACTGGGTGACGAGAAAGTGTCGGGCTATACCTGGAGCGTTGTGGGGGATTTGTTTACATAATAAGAACATAAGAATGGAGGAAACTGCAGCGGGCCTATTGGCCCATACTGGGCTTTATTTTGACCTTTCACCTCTGATTGTTACTCGTGGCTTTCTGGATTCATCTATTTAAAGGGAAGTTTTTCATTAGATTATTTGTAGCCATTAAAGAATAACGCTTCAGGTGAGGTCAAAAATGTCCCTCCTCTGACCTTGACCTTTGAGATGGATTTGTTTTTTGTTTATTTAATTTTTTTTTTAACAAGGATTAGCTCACCCGAGCACAGGTCACTGACCCACATCGGGGGGGGGGGGGGGCGGGGGCGAGTAATAATAATAATAATAATAATAATAATAATAATAATAATAACAATAATAATAATAATATTTCATAATAAGTAAAAATTTTAATAGAAAAATAAAAATAATAAAATAATGACAATAATAATAATAATAATAATATTTCATAATAATTCATAACAAGTGAAAATTTTAATAAAAATGAAAAATAAAAATAATAATAAAATAATAATAATAATAATAATAATATTAATAATAATAATAATAATAATAATAATAATAATAATAATATTAAGAAGAAGAAGGACGTACAAAAAATGAAGAAAAAAAGATCAAAAGTAAGAAACAAAATATGTAAGTTGTGTTAATAGTAAGAGAAACAATTGAGACCCTGCAATTGTGTGTAAATGAGGCAGAAAGTCAGATCAGCAACGTGGCAGCAGAGTCTACCATAGCCAACACATTATGCTGCCAATATCTGATGACATATATAATGTACATAAACTTTTGTTTGGAGTTTCATCACAGTGTTTGTACCCACTGAAGAGGATGGCCGACCCAAGGGCCACCTAGGCGTGAATTTGTTTAAGGTGTAGAAGCTGTCGCCAACACAACAACCACACCCTGAGCTAACGAGTTGCATGACCAAGTGTCAAGGAATAGTCCTCGAAAACCGGACAACTCGCCAACTGCACTGGCTAACCATTACCTCGGAACATAACTCGCAAATCGATCAACATCCAGGTTCTCAATTACTGCTGAGTAGACAGAGGCAAATGGCGAAAAGAAACTTGCCCATAGTTTCACCCTGCCCGGGGATCGAACCTGGATTTGCTCGCTTGCGAGGTGAGCATGCTGACCATTACGCCAATAATGCCAATTTATTTAACCTAATGATTAAACACTCTAACGTTTGTTGGCGGATTAGGTTAGGTTAGGTTGATGTAGGATGGTTGGTTGTCAAAGCTACGTTCGCATCACGTGAAGATTAGGTATCCCAGCTTACTTCAGCTTAAGATTAACCTAACCTAACCCTTCCGCCTCCGAGGTAGCATTAGGGTGTTTTAATCATCAGGTGAACTAAATTGAGGGTGTCTAATCTTCACGTGATCCCTACCTTCTGTCTCAAGGGAGGGAAGGAAGGTAGAATGTGAGGAAACGTTAAATGTCACCAGCAGGACTCCCTTGGTGATGCTCTCTGTGTGGGCGAGCAGATGGCGAGTAGACCTTTGAGGAGTTAAGGGAGTAGCTGAGGGGGGAAGGAGTTACTGCACGAGAGAGAGAGAGAGAGCAGGATGGTGGTATAGGTCAGATGTGGGAGGGAGTATTAATTTCTAAACATAAGTTGCCTTCAGCACCTTCTAGGAGGGCGCAGTGGATTATTCTTTTTGCCCTGTTTTCCGCCTTAATCCATTTCAGTATTTCTTTTATCAGTTTCTTCCTCTTTGTTGTACACATGAAGAAAACACACATATACACACGCACAGAACATGTATAGCACACACGAAACACAGAGAGTATACACAGAACATAGGGAGCACACAGAGCACATACAGAACACATGTGGAACAGACACGGAATACAGGGAAAACACACGGAACACAGGGAACACAAATGGAACAAAGAAATGCATAATAAAACACAGAGAACACACGGAACATAAAGAACAAGCACGGAACTCATAGGGAACACACACACACACACACACACACACACACACACACACGTATATCCATCTCACACTCGTATATTTTCGCTCTTGTTTACAAAGTGTCCTACATGTTAAAGGTGTGGCTGTTGTAGATAAGAAACATGTTTATTGTTCTTGGTAGTGAGGATGTGACAGCTGTAGTGGTGTGGTGTGGTGGGACAGGTGTACAGTGTGGTGTGGTGGGACAGGTGTACAGGGAGGTACAGTGTGGTGTGGTGGGACAGGTGTACAGGGAGGTGTGGTGTGGTGGGACAGGTGTACAGGGAGGTACAGTGTGGTGTGGTGGGACAGGTGTACAGGGAGGTACAGTGTGTTGTGGTGGGACAGGTGTACAGGGAGGTACAGTGTGGTGTGGTGGGACAGGTGTACAGGGAGGTACAGTGTGGTGTGGTGGGACAGGTGTACAGGGAGGTACAGTGTGGTGTGGTGGGGCAGGTGTACAGAGAGATACAGTGTGGTGTGGTGGGGCAGGTGTACAGAGAGATACAGTGTGGTGTGGTGGGGCAGGTGTACAGGGAGGTACAGTGTGGTGTGGTGGGGCAGGTGTACAGAGAGATACAGTGTGGTGTGGTGGGACAGGTGTACAGGGAGGTACAGTGTGGTGTGGTGGGACAGGTGTACAGGGAGGTACAGTGTGGTGTGGTGGGGCAGGTGTACAGAGAGATACAGTGTGGTGTGGTGGGGCAGGTGTACAGGGAGGTACAGTGTGGTGTGGTGTGACAGGTGTACAGTGTGGTGTGGCTGGACAGCTGTACACTGGTGTGGTGGGACAGTTGTACAATGGTGTGGTGTGACAGCTGTACAGTGGTGTGGTGGGACAGTTGTACAATGGTGTGGTGTGACAGCTGTACAGTGGTGTGGTGGGACAGTTGTACAATGGTGTGGTGTGACAGTTGTACAGTGGTGTGGTGTGACAGCTGTACAGTGGTGTGGTGTGACAGCTGTACAGTGGTGTGGTGGGACAACTGTACAGTGGTGTGGTGGGACAGCTGTACAGTGGTGTGGTGTGACAGCTGTGCAGTGGTGTGGTAGGACAGCTGTACAGTGGTGTGGTGTGACAGCTGTACAGTGGTGTGGTGGGACAGTTGTACAGTGGTGTGGTAGGACAGCTGTACAGTGGTGTGGTGTGACAGCTGTACAGTGGTGTGGTGTGACAACTGTACAGTGGTGTGGTGTGACAGCTGTACAGTGGTGTGGTGGGACAGCTGTACAGTGGTGTGGTGTGACAGCTGTACAGTGGTGTGGTGTGACAACTGTACAGTGGTGTGGTGTGACAGCTGTACAGTGGTGTGGTAGGACAGCTGTACAGTGGTGTGACAACTGTACAGTGGTGTGGTGTGACAGCTGTGCAGTGGTGTGGTAGGACAGCTGTACAGTGGTGTGGTGTGACAGCTGTACAGTGGTGTGGTGGGACAGTTGTACAGTGGTGTGGTAGGACAGCTGTACAGTGGTGTGGTGTGACAGCTGTACAGTGGTGTGGTGTGACAACTGTACAGTGGTGTGGTGTGACAGCTGTACAGTGGTGTGGTAGGACAGCTGTACAGTGGTGTGGTGTGACAGCTGTACAGTGGTGTGGTGGGACAGTTGTACAGTGGTGTGGTGTGACAGCTGTACAGTGGTGTGGTGGGACAGTTGTACAATGGTGTGGTGTGACAGCTGTACAGAGTGGTGTGGTGTGACAGCTGTACAGAGTGGTGTGGTGGGACAGCTGTACAGTGGTGTGGTGGGACAGCTGTACAGAGTGGTGTGGTGTGACAGCTGTACAGAGTGGTGTGGTGGGACAGCTGTACAGTGGTGTGGTGGGACAGCTGTACAGTGGTGTGGTGTGACAGCTGTGCGTACAGAGTGGTGTGGTGGGACAGCTGTACAGAGTGGTGTGGTGGGACAGCTGTACAGAGTGGTGTGGTGGGACAGCTGTACAGTGGTGTGGTGGGACAGCTGTACAGTGGTGTGGTGTGACAGCTGTACAGAGTGGTGTGGTGGGACAGCTGTACAGTGGTGTGGTGTGACAGCTGTACAGTGGTGTGGTGTGACAGCTGTACAGAGTGGTGCGGTGGGACAGCTGTACAGAGTGGTGTGGTGGGACAGCTGTACAGTGGTGTGGTGTGACAGCTGTACGTACAGAGTGGTGTGGTGGGACAGGTTTGACCACGCGGCAGTACACGCGTTATGTCTTTATTCTTGTGGAGAAAAAAAAACCCAGTTACTCAGGAATTCTTTATTGTTCTGCTCTTCTTAGTAACATTTGTTTTTTCTATGATATTGTTGTCTCAGAAAGCTGACTTGTAGCTCAAAACTGCCGTTGTTAATGCACGTGGCGATGTAGTGAATATCAAAGACTGGCAGTGTACGAGACGGCTCCTGTCGCTGACACGGACGCACCAGCTCTCACATACAAGTTGGTGTTGTGAAGCCCACAGTGTTTACAGTTTATTGTCATGAGGTTCATACAATTTCTGGTGGTAAAGTTGATTGTGTGTGACATGGTTAGCTGTTACACTAAATAATAGTATGAGGCGCAGCTCCTCTATAATAGTGTGGTGGGTTGTTTATAAGACAAGACGTAAAGTGTGGTCAACACACCACTGATAAAGACGCAGATTAACGATGTGAATGTCTGCACTCATGTCATACGGAGTGGGCGCACACCTGTCTCTGATGTAGGTGAAAACTAAAGATTAATAAAGTAGGTCTAGACTAAATAATAAATAAAAGGTAGGTGGCCGGCTGCTGCAAAGATCCACCTGTATCGTCACAGGTATCCAGCTTAAAACTTCCCGCTGGTGTTCCAACTTGGGTGTGGGAGGACTAGAGGATGACAGGGGATGACAATATAGTAACTAAAGAAGGTTTGTTTACCCTACTGTACAATATATCCCCGTCTGGGTGAGCAACTGTTACCGGACGGACAGAAAAGGTAAACATTTAGTGCCGCTGGTGTCGACGAAGGAGGTGTATGGGGGAGGGGGGGGTACAACAAAGACGCACCCAGGCAGAAATAGGACTGGGCGATGAAAAAGTTATTAGGAATAGAGATGGTGCGAGATACTGCCAGTCTGAGTGTTTCTTCCCAGCTAGATCGAAAGATTATCCTGTGTGACATTTGGAGGTAATTTGTCTGTTTGTTTTGTTGGGTGAAATAATTATAGGATCTTGTTTTAGTTCGTGACTTTTGTCCACTGTAGTGTCTGTGTGTTCTCGGTAAAGGTTGTAAATGCAGAATTTAGTAGCAATTGAGTTACTGGGTTAACCAATTCTAAATGTTAGAAATAAACTTAGGAATTCGTTAGAAGACTATACTGTAGATGCCAGAGCATAATTATAGACATATTTACCTGTATGTGTGTACCTGTGTGTGGTGAGTACAGGTGTAAGGCATTAAAGGGAAGGTATCGTGGCTATGTTTATATTCAGTTTCATTTGGTATATTTACATATTGTGTATTACGGTGATATCTTTCAAAATAGACTTAAGATTCCTCCTCCATTGACTAAGATGTTTGTAAATGATCTTTGATGTTTTAATGATACTAATTTTTTATTTTTTGTCCCTTGCAGGTAAGAGAGAGACGTACTGAATCTGATACTGTTGACGCATCTTCGAGCTGGGTGAAGGAAGGAAGGAAGGAAGGTAAATAATAATATTCTGGACTTATTCTCTTTGTGACTGTGTGTGTGTCCGTCCTCGAGATTATTTTACTCTTAACTGTTTTCATTTTTTGTTTATATGTTTGGTTGATGGATTTTTAAATTTATTGTTTATTGTACATTTGTCTGTCTCGGTTATACACCCAGATATTGTTGACCCTGGTAGTTGTTGGTACGCCACACTCCTGGTACTGAGGTGTCTGATGCTCCACACTCCTGGTACTGAGGTTTCTGGTACTCCACACTCCTGGTACTCCACACTCCTGGTACTGAGGTGTCTGGTACTCCACACTCCTGGTACTGAGGTGTCTGGTACTCCACACTCCTGGTACTGAGGTGTCTGGTACTCCACACTCCTGGTACTGAGGTGTCTGATGCTCCACACTCCTGGTACTGAGGTGTCTGGTACTCCACACTCCTGGTACTGAGGTGTCTGGTACTCCACACTCCTGGTACTGAGGTGTCTGGTACTCCACACTCCTGGTACTGAGGTGTCTGATGCTCCACACTCCTGGTACTGAGGTGTCTGATGCTCCACACTCCTGGTACTGAGGTGTCTGATGCTCCACACTCCTGGTACTGAAGTGCCTGGTACTCCACACCCCTGGTACTGAGATGCTCCACACTCCTGGTACTGAAGTGCCTGGTACTCCACACCCCTGGTACTGAGATGCTCCACACTCCTGGTACTGAAGTGTCTGGTACTTTATGATGGATAACTATGATGGCTGCTCCATTCATTCTGCTTCCGGATGTGTGTGCATGACAGCTGGTGCAAGTGATGAGGCACCTTCAGCGGAGAGGCGTAGTGGCACTCTGCCAGCTGGTGGGGGGGAGAGGGAGGGCATACAGCTTGAGTAAGAACAGGGAAGGCACAGTGCCAACTGCTTAAGGGGTGGGGGGGGGAGGGGGCCCCTTCAATAACAGGAGAGGCAAAGTGCCAGGTGAGGGGGATAGGGACCCCTTGAGCGAGAGTAGAGGCACGGTGCCAGGCTGCGCGCGGCGTCAGGTAAGGGAGTGGGTGGAGCAGCAGCAGCCAGCGTCGTGACGTGTGCTTCACCCCATACCTGTCTCTACCTGTCCTACACCTGTCTCTATCTGTCCTATACCTGTCTCACACCTGTCTCTGCCTTTCCCACACTTGTCTCTACCTGTCCCACACCTGTCTCTACCTTGCCCCACACCTGTTCCTAACTGTCCTAAACCTGCCCCACACCTGTCCCCACCTGTTCCACTTCTGCCTCTACTTCTCCCACACCTTCTTGCATCGGACTCTCTCTCTCTCTCTCTCTCTCTCTCTCTCTCTCTCTCTCTCTCTCTCTCTCTCTCTCTCTCTCTCTCTCTCTCTCTCTCTCTCTCTCTCTCTCTCACCATGACAACAGTGGCACGAGCAACACATACTGCCCCCCGCAAAGAGAGATATTAATTTATTTTACATCTTCTCCTTTTACACGAGGTGATGAGGGTCGATAATCTACAATTAATCCTGGATAATGTTTGTGTTGGGTAATCATTTTAAAATCCCTGAACCTGTACTTGTGTCTGAACTTTGAAATGTTCTTTTGGAAATGAATATAATTAGATGGGGTAATTTCCTACAGCTGGTGGCAGAGGGACAGAGTGTAGAGGGGAATGTGCGGGTAGGAAGAAGATAGAGGGAAACATCAGACGATTATTAGGTGACTTGATAAAGGAGGTGGTAGGGGGGGAGGGGGAGTGTATGCTGATGAGAATGTCTGGGACGGCGTGAAATAGAGAGGGGAAGGGGAGGTAAGAAGGGGGAGAGAGGTAAGGGAGAAAGGTAGGAAGGGAGGAGGAGGAGGAGATGTGCAGGGAGAAACGAAGGAAGGGAGGAAGAGTTGAGAGGAAAAGGATATTGCGTATATTGTAGAGGAGGAGGAAGGTCTAGAGTGAGACAGAAAGAGCAGTGGTAAAGAGACCTGTTAAAGGAAGATGACGTCAGGGGGGGGGCACAGATGACGTCAGGAGGGGGGTACAGATGACGTCAGGAAGGCGAAACAGGACTTCAGGACGGGGCACAGATGACGTCAGGAGGGGGTACAGATGACGTCAGGAGGGGGAACAGATGACGTCAGGAAGGCGAAACAGGACTTCAGGACGGGGCACAGATGACGTCAGGAGGGGGCACGGAGGACGTCAGGAAGGCGAAACAGGACTTCAGGACTGGGCACAGATGACGTCAGGAGGGGACACGGAGGACGTCAGGAGGGGGCACGGAGGACGTCAGGAGGGAGGTACTGGAGGTCACACAGGAAGAGGAGTACTGGAGGTTCACAAGGTAGAGGAGTACTGGAGGTTCACACAGGTAAGAGGAGGTACTGGAGGTTCACACAGGTAAGAGGAAGGTACTGGAGGTTCACACAGGTAAGAGGGAAGTACTGGAGGTTCACACAGGTAAGAGGGAGGTACTGGAGGTTCACACAGGTAAGAGGGAGGTACTGGAGGTTCACACAGGTAAGAGGAAGGTACTGGAGGTTCACACAGGTAAGAGGGAAGTACTGGAGGTTCACACAGGTAAGAGGGAGGTACTGGAGGTTCACACAGGTAAGAGGGAGGTACTGGAGGTTCACACAGGTAAGAGGGAAGTACTGGAGGTTCACACAGGTAAGAGGGAGGTACTGGAGGTTCACACAGGTAAGAGGGAGGTACTGGAGGTTCACACAGGTAAGAGGGAGGTACTGGAGGTTCACACAGGTAAGAGGAAGGTACTGGAGGTTCACACAGGTAAGAGGGAGGTACTGGAGGTTCACACAGGTAAGAGGGAGGTACTGGAGGTTCACACAGGTAAGAGGAAGGTACTGGAGGTTCACACAGGTAAGAGGAAGGTACTGGAGGTTCACACAGGTAAGAGGGAGGTACTGGAGGTTCACACAGGTAAGAGGGAGGTACTGGAGGTTCACACAGGTAAGAGGGAGGTACTGGAGGTCGAGGGTGAGGAGTGAGGAGGTATACAGGTGAGGGCTGGCACAGGGAGGACGTGGTGATTGTTCCTCCTCTTGTGTATGGGGGGGAGGGGGTATTGGTTACGTGAGGGCGGTGGGTGGAAGGTGCGGGGCGGTTATTTGTGGGCGTGTTTGGGTGGGGCGTGGGCCAGGGGTGTGCTGGGGCCGGGTGTGGACCATTAGGTAGGCTGCTGGCTATTCCCGGCACCCCTTGCACGTGATACATACACACACACACACACACACACACACACAAACCTCTGTCAACCTGAGATAATACATGTGTCGTCCAGGGTCAGCCGCTACAGCTGTCTTCACTCATAGTTAACCCTGACCTCGATAACTTTGGTGAATTTTCTTTTATTTCACTGAGACATATTAGAAGAGATCAGCATCAATTTTCTCTTTAAGTTGTTTTCAATAGTTTTTTTTCGTCATTCTCTCTTGCATTTTCTCCTTTTTTTCAACTTGTTATAAACTTTTGTATGTTTCCTTTATTTTCTGAACTTTCTTTTTCTTTTGCATTTTAATCGTATTTTGCTTCTTTTTTTTTTGTTTCGTCATTTGCGTTTTTACCTCTGTACAGTTCCATCGATCATTAATTATAAATGGCTCGCAGGCAAACACTGTACAGAACTCATAATGTTCAAACGCCACCAATCTTCATAACTCTCTCTCTCTCTCTCTCTCTCTCTCTCTCTCTCTCTCTCTCTCTCTCTCTCTCTCTCTCTCTCTCTCTCTCTCTCTACTCTACTATAATTGCACTTAGGACAAGGAACTCCCTCTGAATATATGTCCTTCCTTCATTATATAACCTGTTCTGTCAGTGTAGGGCATACACGTGCACGCCTTATTATTATTATTATTATTATTATTATTATTATTACTGTTGTTATTATTCTTTCTGGGTAAGATACAGTCGTGAACAACAGACTCCTTACACTCTTGTCTGAAACTGTACTAACGTCAACTGAGAAACTATTGTGGGCAGACAGGCAGGTTGGAATCTCCTTTCACAAGTTGGGAGACTAAAACGTTCTCAATGAGTATAGTTTGTGACTGTCCAAGGCAAGATTAGCAAGTATTTCTGTGCAATCATCTCTGTGTATAGCTTTTAAAAGAATAATGATACATACAGACCGTCATAACACTTAAATCATGACACAATTTGCCTCGGCCTGACACACATTGTACCACACCTCACCAGTTAATGCGCCAGCCTCTGTATAACTGTAAGGAATGATGTTTATCTCTCTTGCCGTGATCGAGGAAGGCTGAGTTTGAAACCCCGGGAACTTGTATACGATTTACAATCTGCTGCCATCACAACACGGTTTATATAACTCATTATCTATGGGTTAGCTGCTATATAACCCGGCGTCAGGATATAGCAGCTGCCACCAACACAACAACCAGACCCATAGTTAACGAGCTATATAACCCGGCGTCAAGGGATGGTCTATGTCCTCTATATAGGAAGACTGACGACTAGTAAGGTAAATATGACCCTTGGGCCGCGAGCCATCACTCACTACGTCTAAGGCTACAGTCGCTGCTGGTAGACACAGGCAGATGGAATAAAGAAACTTGCCCACAGTTCCATCATCCCGCCAAAGTCTAACGGACGACCAGGCGTTTGTGAAGATACTAAACTTTGCACTATGATTTCCCTGGATCCATATAGATAACCCATGACCACATAGATTATTCCTGATCCCATGGATGACGTCAGACGTGACTTCAGAATGACCTATGGCTCTATGGGTGACACTTAACCTGGATGACTCATCAACACCTGGATGACCCATGATCCCCTAAGATGTCTCGTAACCTTTAAGTTATGGATTACACATGACCTCGTGGATGACCCACTGCACTTTCTATGATCATGGAGGTTGAACTGTGCCCTAACTGTCGACGTGATGGTGCCATGGCAGTGTTTGGCACCATCCAGCGCCCAAGATGCGTCGTCTTATCAGTGTGGATGCCAATAATCTCCACCTGGCGCTCTCATGCGAGGAGTCTGGTAGTGGAAAACATACCTCTCCTGTGCCAATAATGCAGGATGGTCGATAAGCCGCGTGCCAAATAATGAGGGAGATGTTTAAACGGTGTTGGTGCTCGTGCTGGGCTCTTGTAAGTGACCTCTAGCCTAAGGGGATGGGTATAATGCAGGTGGGCAGGTAGGGCATGTTAGGTGTCATAGTATTTCATTTTCTGAATTCAAGAACAATATTACAGGTACAGTCATATATGCATTTAAAGGTACAGACACAAATACAGGTACAGGTATTTTAGTATGATTATACAAGCACTCCTTAGTATTAATGTATGCCATAAGGTCGGTCGATCTTGTGTATAGAAAAAAAATCTGACTCCGGTCAAAATTAGTCACAGTTATTAATGGGCGAGGAAGCAGGTGTAGGGGGGGCCACGTGTGTGCGGGCTTGGTATGCGATGGTTGGTCATCAGCTAGTAAGTGTTCTTTCTATTTAGGTTAAGTTCACGTGGCGTTCTCTAGCGTTAGGTTAGGTTATCTTGTTGTGTAGACAGTACCTAACACTGTACTTGAATTGGAATTTAAGTTGAATAATTGAAAATATATTAGCTTTTATTAGGTATAGTCACCTCCATGTGTGATGTTACACTCTACTGTACCTCCTTGCTCGTCTGACACCCTGGCACTACTCGCGCAGCTAGGGAACTGATTGATAGGGCTGTTTCCTAGTACACTTGTTTTTACCAGTACAGTATTTGTATACTGTACATATATTAACATTCAAAAGAACAATCTTCAATGAAAATAACATATATTTTAGTTTCTGTAATATGATATATGATGTCACTTAGAAAAAAAGAAGTCTTTGAAGAAAGATACAGCGAATGGAAAGGAGGAGGCAACAGAGATGGGAGAATTAGGGGAAGAGGCAGGACGCCTTATTTTCCAGTGATTGTTGTTATTATTTTGTCAAAAGTGTTATTATGGTTTGCTTTAATATCACTCTTGTAACTCGTATTGGTTATCTAAAATCTTGTTGATTTTATTAAATTTACCCATTTTATATATTATGCATTTCAGGTTTTATAGTTAATACTTGAAGGTATTCAACTATTAGATGGAGTGGGATAAAATAAATAATGCTTGGATGCATTTTTATTACAAAACAAACTTTTTCTCACTGACAAAATTAATTTGTTTTAAACTGATAAATTTAATTACACACAAGACAAAAATGATTCATCTGTTATGCTTTATTTAATGTCACAATACTAATCAGGTTACAAGTGGAGGAGTGAAGAGGCTTCATATATGGCTCTGAGATGGGTGGAGGATGAGGGGGTTGAACGTCCAGTTACAACAGTATTACTTTCTCCGCCCACCATTCTTAGCAGTTACCTCTCGCAGTCTGTTTGGGAGGGAGGCAACAGCGTTATTGACTTTGTTACCGATTTCCGCGTAAACACTCCCACTCATCCTTCGTGTGTTGGGAACTTAGAGTAGTGGCTGTGGTGTTCGGTCCTTTTACTACGACCTATAGTGGTTACGATAAAACGTCGCAGTTCCATGGAGAGGGAAGAAAGATGGCCTAGGAAACATGGACAGTATACCAAGGTGCTAGCCAGGCATTCCATTTCTTAGTTGACAATCCATTTCAGATCATAGAGCTACAAACACTCACGATTGCAATATTGGAAAGATTCGTATGTGTTCTTTATGACGAGACCGGAAACGAGAACAGCTTGAATGACCTAAGGCAGGAGCTCTTCTCAAAATCAACTCGACCAATAGAAAATATGCTTCCTACCCAAGCTGCATTACTCAAACACTGTAACCGGGCTCAGTACCAGGCAAGCATCTGGACACATTGTCTACAGGCAGAGCAAAATCGACCAAACCCCGAAGGTTATGATTGGAGAAAGGACTGTGATTCACCCACCAGGAAACACACCCGATAGTGTAATCATTTAAACTGCGTGTACAGGACATGGGCCTGAGTACAGTACCAGGAGGGAATGTAGACCTGCATTCTGGCGAGGTAATCGAACACGCGACCACTTGCTTTTCAGGTGAACGCTCTACCACCAAAGCGTCCTTCTTCAGCAGTTCGACATCATGGTTGGCATCGTTGCGCTCCACTAACGACTGGTTCCTCTTTCGTTTGTCTCGTGAATTTTCTCTTTGTCTCCGTCGCCGAGTGTCCAAGAAGACCCCTCGACCCAAATACTCTACTCGTGCTTTTTGGCATAGACACATCTGACGCCGTCCCCAAGTGACTTTGTATGAGTCGCCGTATGAGAGTTGGCAACATTGTTTAGTGATTTTTTTTTACTGTTAATAAGCCATGAATCTCTCTCTCTCTCTCTCTCTCTCTCTCTCTCTCTCTCTCTCTCTCTCTCTCTCTCTCTCTGTATATCATGGACATCAAAAGTGACAGCGAAGGAAGGAATGGTGTGGTTAATAAAGACATATCGGAGGTGGGAAGGACGGAAGCGGATGTAAGGAAGGAAGGAAGGAAGGAAGGAAGGTACAGGAGGTTGAAGTTGATTATATTATCAAATATAATGATAATAATGAGGAGGAGGCAGTGAAGAAGGATACCGAAGAACGTGCGATGATGGAAGAACTGGCAGAAGATGGGAGACAAAGGAGGTGGAGGACGATAGTGTATCTTTAATGGGATAAATACCAAGAAGATGACGATGTTGATGAAGTAGAAGATGATGTTGATGAAGAGGGAAAAGATGTTGATGAAGAAGAAGATGATGATGACCAAGAAGATGATGATGATGTTGATGAAGAAGAAAAAGAAAAGATATGGATAGAAGAAGATGATGATAAGACTATGATCATGTTGACGAAGAAGAAGAAGAAGAAGAAGAAGAAGAAGAAGACCACAAAGTTGGCATAAACTGTATTGCAGGTTCACTTGAAGTACCTGTCTGTACACAAGTTACGTAATGTTGGGTTACACAAGGAGCTCAACAGGTGGTGGTGGTGTGAAGGTGCCAAGATCTGGATGAGGATGGATGTAAGAATGCACTTAAATGGTTGACTTTGGCTAAACCGCAGAATGAAGTCCAAAGATAACCTGAGAATTACAGTATGATTATCACCATTTTTTTTTTTAATTTTTATGTCATTTTTGGGCGATTTTTTTTGTTTCGTTCAAGATTTTATTTAGAGTTTTATTACACAATCCTTGGAGCGTTGAAAGTATAAAGATGTTTCACTTGTTTTAGGGGAATTGGTTTTAAGTTGTACTCAATCACTAACTTGTGGAATAATATCATTACGAAGTAGTTAAAATGGTGTTGTCTGGTGAGCTGGTGAAGACGCTATATTGATTTTACAGTGTGTCTTGGCTAAACGGACTGGCGCAATATCAACCACTCAATGATAAGTAAAAGAATAAGCCTAGATAGACAAAAACAAATAAACATATGTACGAGTAATTAAGTCTAATCAAACCTAATCAACAATCATAACCGTAACTGACCAATCCCGTCGATAACTACTTTGAATATAGATTAAAAAAACACATTGTATCAGTGGTTTATCTATATTGAATCTTTGTTATAGTTTATAGTCGTAGTGTGATCATTGTTTTCTCTACGTGTCACTGAGAAGGCGAGGGTCGGAGAGTAGAGACCTAACAATAAGACCGCTGAGTTTTACAAGAACTTTCTGGTGCCGCTCTTGAGGGACTTATACACTGTCAACTCTCAATAGATCATTTAATGTTTGATAATTAATATTTGTAAGAATTTTTCATGGTCATTGCTTTTAAACTCACTCTAGTCTGTCTTTTCTGTTTGTTGACATATGTTTGAGATGCAACTGACTTCCTCCCTTCCATTGTAACTGATTTCCTCCCTTTCATTGTACCTGACTTCATCCCTTTGCAACTGACTTTATCCCTTTGCAACTAACTTCATCCCTTCCATTCAACTGACTTCATATTTTCTGTTGCAACTGACTTCATAGCTTGTATTGCAGTTGACTTCCTCCCTTCCATTGCAACTGATTTCCTCCCCATCCATAGCAACACACACACACACACACACACCGCCGGCACTAACGACCTCGTAACTTCATTGAGTGTTGAGTGTTATGTTAAGCAGGTGGCGCATCTCACTAAGATCTCCTAACACACGCGAGCTGAGTGATCTTGTGTCGTATCTCTAATAATCGTGTCAATGGAATGTGTGTGTGTGTGTAGAGGCTGCGGCGTTGTTTATATTTGCATCATCATTGGTGCTTTTGATAGCTGACGTAGGTTGATCCGTGAGAGTGTGGACGTCAGTATGGGGGATTATTTTGTTTGCTGACGTAGGTTGATCCGTCAGAGTGTGGACGTCAGCGTGGGGGATTATAATACTGTATGTGTATAAATGTTTGCGGGTGTCAGCTGCTGATTTCCTGGGTGGAGGGACATTTTGTGTGTGTGTGTGTGTGTCCGTACAGAGGGAGGCTTGAGGGTGAGGTGGGAGATAAGCAAATGGTTGTAGTCGTGGGTATGGTTTTAGAAAAGCAGAATTGAGTCATTAGATTATTGCCCAGTATTGGTAGTTGGTCTGAATATGTGTGTCATTATAGGGTAAAGGGAAGAGAGGCGAAATGATAAACGGGAACGGAGAAAGGAGAGGGTGTGGGAAGGAATGGAGGAGGGAATGTGGGAGGAACAAAGGATGGTGTGTGGGAGGGAGAATGGGAAGAGTGAAAGAGAGAGAGAGAGAGAGAGAGAGAGAGAGAAACGTTTGAAGACGGTAGGTGTAGCGGTGGTGTGGGTGGCGGTGGCAGACAGAATATGAGAGGAGGCAGGTAACAGGCAAGTGTGTCGGTTACCAAATGGAAACTCGGTGTTGATGGGTGAGTGTGTGAGGCACCGAGACAGACAACTTAAGACGTGGTAGTGAGATCCTCCTGATATAGTCCCCCTCCCCCCTCCCCCCCACCCCCCTCCCCCCACCCCTTGGCCAACACGCGAGCTCTTCTGGTGACTTCATAGTAGTTAGTGGCGTTATATAGCAGTTAGTGTTATTCCATATCAGTTACAGAGCTATTAATGGTGCGTTATATAGCTTCTTAGTGGCGTTATATAGCAATTAATGGTGTTACATAACAGTTAGTGGCGCTACCCGAGTCTGTGGGCGTCGAGAAGTGGAGTGGCAGTAGGGATATGAAGTTCTGTATTAATCGTCTTAGGGCAAAAATAAAATGAGACTGGCCCCAGGTGTAGAGAGATAGGTGAAGGATTACGTGGGCAGGGAAGGTGAGGTAAAGGTTAGTAGGTTGACAGTCACTGGTGCACTGACTCGTCTGCTGCTGGCTGTGATATATATCCTTTTGTCCTTAGTCACCTGGTGGTCGTATCATGGCGAGTCGTAGGTGCAGGTTTCATGTTGTTATAGGCGACGTTTTTCTCTCCACAATTGTTTTTTTTTTTTAAGTGATGGATGTGTTTTGTGAGCGAGGAATTTTTTGTCAGGTGTGGCTTAACAAACAATTCTGGGTCACCTTGATTAATTTGTGTTCGTTTCTTAGTATACTGTAGGCTTTGTGTGTGTGTGTGTGTGTGTGTTATTACCGGACTTAGGATAGATATTTAATATGGACTAAAATGTTTAAATAGTCATGCAAATATGCGGCTAAAATACATGAAATATGCATTAAAATATGCTTTAAAGTATAATTAAGTTTTGCAGGTAAATTTAATTTAATTTAATATGTCTTTCCGAGGCGGGCTTTTACTGTATATAGTATTCTATATTAAAATACATAAATTATAATAAACGTCTATATTTAGAGAAGAAAAACAATGTTCTGAAGACTAAAACATTTTAACATTATCATTAATATAAGTAAACGTTACAGTTAGGTACATTTTAAGCAACTGAACAATAAGACTTTAATACTAAATCAATGCACACACCAGAGCGACACTGTATGACCATGTACAGTACTGGACTAAGTATTCAAGGACTAATTTTCCTGTCTTTTCAGCTGGGATATATTTTTATTGTTAGAATAGTCGTTCAACTTCACAAGACACTAGAGGCTCATGTTGTAACGTTGCAGTGTCCAGTAGCTCAAGTTCTTCAAGAGTGACCTTTTTTTCAATCGACCATAACTAGTGGTTTTACTGAGAACTTCACAGATTTCTTCGAATATTTTTTTGTTCTTCAAACTTCATTCAAAACTTTTGCAACTCCTCCTACTTCAACACATCTTGTGCCTCCTTGATGTTTTGACTGAGAGGTCAAATTTACCATCTGGGTCCACCATCTAGCCTCTACTGGGGTACTGGGGAAGGAGGACACTGCTCATTACCACCAGTTGTTGGAACTTGTGTCTGCGCCTCGGTGCCTTCAGAAATACCTTCTTCACGGTATAAATCAATACATTCGCTTCGGGAAAAAGGGCACGACCCAATTTACCAACACCATACACACCATGTCTGGGCTACACTTTACACACCGTGTCTGGAATACACAAGTAACATGAATAAATTTTGGATAAAACATTTGGAGTAGTCTCATATAAGGGGCTGCATCTGTGCTCACACCAAGCACAGCACACAGCCTGATTGCCTTTTCCTTATGTCTGCTACTGCCACCGTTACATAGTGAATCATCACCAATTAATGATATTAAAAAGGAAACAAAACCCCCATAAATATACAGTTTATCTTAAATAATTCTAATCTATTCGTGAACGTAAAAATGTCATAATTATCCTAAGGCGTGTCTTCACACTCCTTTTCGTGTCAATTGAGTCCAAAGTTATTTCATAAGAAGCTTAATGAAAGTGTGTGTGTGTGTGTTCGCGCACGCTTATAGGTACACGTGGTAACTGTTAGATGAGAAGGATATTGACAGTATTTCAAGACGTAGATCGTGGTGCCTTTCCTGGTCTGGAGTTCTCTTTCACCTCACCTTACCTGGTCTGGAGTTCTCTTTCACCTCACCTTCCCTGGTCTGGAGTTCTCTTTCACCTCACCTTCCCTGGTCTGGAGTTCTCTTTCACCTCACCTTCCCTGGTCTGGAGTTCTCTTTCACCTCACCTTCCCTGGTCTGGAGTTCACTTTCACCTCACCTTCCCTGGTCTGGAGTTCACTTTCACCTCACCTTCCCTGGTCTGGAGTTCACTTTCACCTCACCTTCCCTGGTCTGGAGTTCTCTTTCACCTCACCTTCCCTGGTCTGGAGTTCACTTTCACCTCACCTTCCCTTTTAAACTTCTCTGATATTATGACTGATAACGACTTGGTTGTTGACATTTACTTTATATTAATTATTAAATGAGGACCTGGCATGTTTATCTGTTTACTTAGCTCCCGGGTATAGGTTTATCGGGTGCCTGTGGTGTTGGCTGAAAATAACACCTTAACGACAATGACTCGACTGAGTATTTTTTTTTTGTATAGAATGGAACACAAGGCTTACCTATCACCCTCTAGTGTTGTGTTTTTGTGTTGCTTCTGTTGTCTCTTTTGGATATTATATTTTAATGTTAGTTTTAAGAGTCTTCATCGTATACAGTTAAACACACTAACGGCAACTGTACCCGTTTTCTTCAAGGTTCAAACAGTGATAGTGACCACAGACTGTAGTTAATCTTCACTCATCGGGGATTAAACAGTTTCTCACCTCCGATATACATGATGACAAGAGGTATTGTCGAAACGTGACCAGATAAATATGTTGCTGTTTTTTCCATACGTTGGTGCTATTATTCGTGCGTGCGTGCGTGTATAACCTCCTGCTACCTGGTGGTCACTCACTAATTGCCCTCAACTATCTCTGCACGTCTGCTAAATTGCCAGGTAGGTCATTTATCCTCGTTGATTGCTAGGGAGATATACACATTTAATTTGTTAATTGAAGCGGGGGGAAATTTGTTCCTCTTTGTAAATTGGAGTGTTGTGACGAAGCAGATGGAAGGTGGGTTAAAGTTGTCATATGCTTGATATATTAGTAGGGGGGAGCTGATGTTTATTTTCGTGCGTCTTCATGGCCAGGGAGGGAGATGTGTTGTATTGTGTTGTTTTGTATTGTGTTTTGTGTTGTTGTGTGTTGTTTTGTATTATGTTGCGTTGTGTTGCTGATTCCAAAAGCGTATAAGTAGGACTCAGAAATCGGCTCCTGAGGTCGGGAAAATAGTCTCACGCGAAGAACTTCCATCAGTCAAATCAGGAAAGCCGGGCAATAGGCTCACTACACAGCCAACAAATTATGAAAATGGTTTTTGTATAATGTACTAAATAAAAGTCTGTACAACCTTCCGGGAAATTTTGATTCTATCCTTAAAAGATGGTCTAGGAAGTCTTCGGGGATTGGATAATGAAGTAACTAACGCAACATTGAGGATAATGATATTGTGGAATAATATGTATCGCGGTTAAGTAAACATAACCCTGGAAGACTTACAACACAAAGTCAGCGTCGCGATATTACTAACCTTCTTATTCAACACTGCCATATGAATCAGTTGTCCCGGGGAGATCAGTATAGGATTTGATGTCTTGTTTCTGGATTACTATGATGTGAATCTATATGCTTGGGGTCTAAAGCCTTGAATTTCAGTCCTCCGTTGGATGGCTCACTTGAAGAGGCGTTGTGTATCATGTCTGGCGGTGTGTAGTCTTAACTCTTGTGTTTTGAGAAGTGACACACACACACACACACACACACACACACACACACACACACACGGTGATGATGGTGATGGGGAGGTTTTCAGTTTGGATGATGTAACAGGAATGCAACAGCTCTGGCGTTTTGTGGAAAATAAGTTGAAGAAAAACAAGTATGTGTGTGTGTGTGTGTGTGTGTGTGTGTGTGTGTGTGTGTGTGTTTTGTTTTACCGGTACAAAAGACACAGTAACCCACCTTTTAAACCTGTGGAGGTGTTGAATAGACAGTAGACACCCTTCAGGAGATCACTGTAGCATTAGGAGGAGTGTGTGGTGGAGGGTATGTGAGGCTCACCAGGTGTGTTGACGGGGCCTTCTCAGGGGATCCATAACACAGGTGAGTTAGGTGTAGAACGTGTTGAAACAGGTGGGAGAAGGGGGAGGGGGTGGGGAGAAGGGGTGGGAGGAGGGGTGTCTTGTGTAAACGTTCTGTACACCTGCTGTAACGAAATATATACACTACGTCTTTAGTGTTTTAAACGATATTTATTTTGTTAAGATTCTATTTTTTTTTTCGTGCTACATGATGATTAGGCACCTTAGCTTATTTTAAATGTAATCTAATCTAATCCTCCACATGTATCGTTAAGATATTTAATTATCAGGTGGAATAAGCTGGGTTGTCTAATATTTCGGTGATACTATTTTTTTCTTGACAATAAATACTTCAGGTAATCTTTAGAAAATATTTGCGTGAATTTCTATTTTTTTTTTTTTTTTTCGTTTTTAAGGTGATTTTTTTTTTTCTTAGCCTTCAGTTGTATGGTTGACTGAGATGGTTGTGCCCCGCTGCGTCCAGGCAGGTGTTGGGTATTCTCATGGACTGTTTCTCTTATAAATAATTGGACATAATAAGGTCATACCATGTTACTTTCTTGTTAATGACACCTTTAAACCTTCGCTCAGTGACCTTGCCATTCATAACCATGTATAGATGATGTTTTAGAAGGAGGAGGAGGAGGAGAAGGAGGCTGTCTATTTTGGAGGTTTTCTGATAGTAGAGAGAGGTAATTAACCCCCTACCCCTTCCCTCCAGCCCTCCTCAGATGATTTAGTTAACTTGAGTTCGGTTAGGTTAGGTTAGGTTTGGTTTGGTTTGGTTTGGTTTGGTTAGGTTAGGTTAGGTTAGGTTTGGTTTGGTGTTTGGAGGTCAGTGTGGTCAGATTGTTATGGTCATTGTCGTATAGTTTGTTTAAGGGTCTCCCGTGAATAGTGGTTGGTGCTGGAAGTGTTATGGGTCTTGTTGATAATGGTGGTGTCTGCCGTGCTAGAAGTAGTACTGTGGGTCGTGCGGGAAATAGTAGTGTGGGTCGTGCTAGTAGTAGTACTGTGGGTTGTGCTAGAGGTAGTACTGTGGATCGTGCTAGTAATAGTACTGTGGGTCTTGCTAATAATAATGGTAGTACAGTGGGTCGTGTCAGTATTAATGGTGTGGTGTGGTACTGGAGGTGGTGTGAGGGTCGTCCCATGGGCTGTGGAGAGAAATGAAAATACTCGTGGAGCTGATAAAAGAAAATTAGGTACTAGCTAGCTTATATTCCGCCCCTTGTAAACCCAACCCTTACCTGAGGTTGAGGGAGTCATTAGTTCGTTTTAGGGCCATTTTTTTTAAGCTGGTCACCCACGAAGGTTATTCCCCCCCCCCTCCTCCCCCCAACACACATAAAAATATATATTAAGTGTTATTTTATAAGTTTTACGTCATTTAAAGGCTGAAATGGGGCGAGAAAAAACATCCAATTGTTGGACTGACAAATGAAAAGAAAGAAACGTTGACTATTATGATTTTCTCCACCGTTGGCCATTAGTTGATGTGTGTGTGTGTGTGTGTGTGTGTGTGTGCCAGAGATGATGAGGGATGTAAGGTTTGTCTTTGTGGATGAAAGGTGGTCGTGGAGGAGAAGGAGGGGGGAGGGGGGTGGGGGGTTGGTCGTGACACTAGAGCCAGTAAGGGTCGTGCCGAGGGAGGCTGGGCGAGGATCGAGGCGTGGCGGTGGACGTGGGGAAGACTACGGGAGGAGGGATCAGCTGCACGTCGTCTCCCTGCCTACTAAGTCGGGCGGGCCGTGGCTACCCATGTTACCCCCGCACCACCAATTCCTTACTCTCCTCCTCCTCGCCTTATTTGTGAAAGAATTAGCGGGCGTGTGATCCCCTTCGCTCCTACACCAGCACGCCAAGCCTTCCCCGTGATTTAGCAGGGAAGAGAGGATGTTGGGGGGGGGGGATAAATAGGTGTTGAGGAGGGGGGGGGGGTTAGGGGAGTGAAAGAAAGGTGGGGGAAGTGTGAAGAAGTATTCCGGGAATTAAGGTTCTCGCCAGTGTTGAGAGTGACAGACGGTGGGTGGTGTTGATCACTCTATGTGTTGCCCTACTCTGTGTTGCGTCATCTTCTCTCTACTTTCACCCTCCCTCCCTCCCTCCCTCCCTGGTTCACCCTCTGTGTTCACAAGGATAATTTTTCCTCCTTCCTGGTGGTCAACTTTGTTTAGGTAGTTCTCACGCCCCAGCCTACACTGTGTTGTTATTCTCCGTATGTTTCTGTCATTACCTGAACAGCTAGGTATTGAAGGTAGGACTAGGAAAAGGCTTTTATCATATTGTAATTTATTTTAAAGAGTGAGTATACCCTTCGCAAGATTTCGTGTAGTAAATTTAAATTTATATTTAAAAATTGTTTTAATCTCTTATAAAATGGGTCGTATACCTCAAGTTTGGCTATTAAAGTTTGGGCTAAAATCTTGGGGTCATTATTTCGACCTGGCTGGACGATAATACAGTTTACGATACAACTTATTACAGTATATCAATTTTCTATTCTCTCTATGATTTTAATCTTTTATTATTTATTTTTATATTTTAGCAAGAATATGTAAACATTATGGGTGGGGCAAGTTACATGTTGTCACTGTCGATCTAAATTTATATACAGGACAGTAAATCCGTCAGGTTAGGATATGCTCTTATAATGACTATGATATCAGCGCAAGAGTGATATAAACTATTCAGGTTTTATGTTAATGACCATTATAACTGTGTGTGTGTGTGTGTGTGTGTGTGTGTGTGTGTGTGCTGGCATGACTTGGTGGTGTCACTCAGTTACGTGAGAGTGTGACATTCTTGGTGTGCTGTCTACCTCTCTCCCTCCTGCTGACGCCATACTGCCCCGGGACGTGACTCCTGTCCACCACTCACGGCTTTGTGTGTGTGTGGGGAGGGGGGGGGGGGGCTTTTTTAATGGATATACATTCCATAATATAATACTTATTCTGAAGTGCATACAATTTTACACACACACACACACAAACATACACACACACACGTTATAAAAATGATGAAATCTTTACATATGGTTTAATCAGACTCATCACTACAATAGATTCTAAGGAGGAAAAAAAATAGTGTTAAGAAAACCTGAGTCTCTAATACATGTGTAACCTTCATTAATATTAAAGGCTCAAGTCGAACATCTCTTAAGCTGGGAATTTATAAACGTCCTTCACAGATTTAGTATAAACATGAACGTTTTAAATGATTGTTACGTTAGTATTTTAATTGGTTATACGTAATGGCGCAGCTTATAAGGTAACGGCTTAAACACACACACACACACTCTCTCTCTCTCTCTCTCTCTCTCTCTCTCTCTCTCTCTCTCTCTCTCTCTGAAGGAGCCATATTCATAATTTATTAAATCTGATTTTTTTTTCATACCTGGTCTTGGTAAGGTTAGGTTAGGTTAGATGAGATGAGATCAAGTTAGGTTAGGTTAGATGAGACCAAGTTAGGTTAGGTTAGGTTAGGTTAGGTTAGATAGATGGGTACGTCACCTCAGAACTGGGTATGGGGTTTTTTTAGACCAGAGGAACAGCTGCAGTGCGATAGCTTGTCTTCACCGAACCCGAGTCCACCGTCCCACAAAAACACACGCTCTTAACTCCACCTCAAAGAGTTCTTGGAAATGGACCACAGTTGCTGAGAGTTAAGAGAAATAAAATGTATGAGTCTATCAAACGTTAAGAGAAACCCCTCCTCCCCCCCCCCCCCCTTCCCCTGTTTTATTTTTTTAGATAACTCTCACTAAAGTTTGTGTCGTGGAAAGTTTATTGTCAGGGCTGTAATATCATAAAACTAGCGTCTTGTGCCTCAATCTGCAGGTGACACTATCAATATTTATGGGTGTAATAATTTTTGTGTGAGTCCCCCTTCCCCCTCCCCCTCTCTCTTTCTCACCCTCTCTACCCCCCTCCCTCTTTTACCCTTTCTTCCTGTCACTCTTTGCCATCCTCACACCATCACTCCCTTCCCCCTCTCCCTCCCTTCCTCTCTTTCCCACCCTCTCTCCTTCCTTGCTTCCCTCTCCCTCTTTTCCCTCTCACCTTCCTCCCTCTCCCTCTTTTCCCTCTCCTCTCCTCCCTCTCACCTTCCTCCAACCCAAACAATGGACAGGAATGTTTTGTTAGACTGAGACAGAATTTGTGCCGTCTTTATAGTTGGTTTCTCCTGATGATTATTTAAACACCCTAACACTATCTGGGGGAGGGTTAGGTTAGGTTAGGGTAGGGTTAGATAAGGCTAGGTTATGATTAGATAAGGCCAGGTTAGATTAGATTAGATTAGATTGGGTTATATTAGGTTAGGGTTAGGTTAGGTTAGGTTAGAATAGGTTAGTGTTAGGTTAGGTTAGGTTTGGTTAGAATTGGTTTGGTTAGGTTAGAATAGGTTAGTGTTAGGGTGGTTCATCTTCAAGTGACCCGAGAAACACACATGCCGAACTTCACTACAGTCTTCTCACACTCCATACTCTCCCCCACAGGAAATTGTACACACACACACACACACACACACACACACACACACACACACACACACACACACAGACAGAAACACACGCACACACACACACACACACACAGACAGAAACACACACACACACACACACACACACACACACCTTCAATGTTTCAAGGTATCATCCTGGTTGTAATAAAAAATAAATAAATACTTGATCTACATAGCTATACGACTTCCCTCCTTTCCTTCCCAACCTTCCTGTAAGTTCCTCCTCTCCTCCTACTCATCTCTCTTCCTTTATCACATTTAATCTCCTTTTACCCTCCCACCAACCACTCTTGTCTCACACACCAGGCAGTGATCCGCGTGTGTCTTAGTTTTATTTATTTAATGTATTTTTTTCGTGTTCATTACCTTGCATTTTTTTATCCTTGTGTGGAGTGGTGAGGTGTGGTTGATGACATGCATTGAGTCCTCTGATATTGTGGCCGTATTTCAAGACACACACACAGGGACGCAGAGAGAGAGAGAGAGAGAGAGAGAGAGAGAGAGAGAGAGAGAGAGAGAGAGAGAGAGAGAGAGAGAGAGAGAGAGATTTTTTTATTTCCTCCCTCCCTTTTCTTTCCTACATCCATATCTACTCCTCATCCCTCTCTCCTATTCCGTACTCCTCCCTCCTTTTTTATAACCTCTCTCCCTTCCCTCCTCTCCCCCCCTCTCTCAATCCTTCTCTCTTTATCAACTTCTCCAACCCTTCCATCCTCCTTACTCCCCCTTCCTCCCCTCATTTCCTCCCTCTCTCCAACTTCTTTATGACTCTACAGTGTGTGTGTGTGTGTGTGTGTGTGTGCGTGTGTGTGCGTGCGCGCGCGCGCGCGTGTGTGTGTGTGTGTGTGTGTGTGTGTGTGTGTGTTCGACATTCTTTTTGTCTGTTTTTTTCAATCCCTCTCCCTTCACCCTCCTCCCCTCTTAGGGCATTAATGCCACTCGGTGACAGTAATACCCGGGAAGACGACTTTCTGTGTGTGTGTGTGTGTGTGTGTGTGTGTGTGCGTGTGTGTGTGTTTGTGTGTGGTGTGTGTGTGTGTGTTTCCTTCCTCCCTTTCTTGGCGACGACATTCTTCCTCCTCTTATTCATCACATCTCATTATTTTCCCTTTTCTTTTCCTTCACACATTCTCTCTCTCTCTCTCTCTCTCTCTCTCTCTCTCTCTCTCTCTCTCTCTCTCTCTCTCTCTCTCTCGTTTCTTCTCCTCGGCCCTCTCATTCTGTATCCCTTACTTCTCCCTCTCTATCCCTCTCATCTTTTTTCCTTCACGACCCCGTTTCCTCCCCCTCACTCCCCCATCTTCACTCCTCTTACCCTTCTTCCACCGTCTCTCTTCACTCTTCTCTTCTCTCCCTCCCTCCTCCCCCCTCTTCCCTTCACTTTCTAACTCTCTCATTCCATAATCTCTCCATCTTACTAATTTTTTCCCCTCCACCCCTCTCACCATTTGTCCCTTTCGTTTCCCTCTCCCCCCCTCACTTCTCCCTCTCCACCCCTCTCCCCCCCCTCACTTCTCCCTCTCCACCCCTCTCCCCCCCTCACTTAGCCAGGCAGGCAACACGTAAAACACTTGAATCTGTATAGAGAAGAAACTGATGTGTGTGTTTGATAGTCCACGAGGACGACTGAGGCCAGGGAGTGATAAGTCACACTCTCTCCCTCTGTGCCCCTCCCTCCTTACGTCTCTCTCCTCTCCCTCCTTACGTCTCTCCCCTCCTCCATCCTTACGTCTCTCCCCTTCTTTACGTCTCTCCCCTTCTTTACGTCTCTCCTCCTCTTTACGTCTCTCTCTCCCTCCTTACTTCTCTCCCCCCCCTCATTACGTCCCTCCCCCCTCCCCCCCTTCCCTCCTTCTCCCCCATTCTTTTCTCTCGTCTGTTCACTTGTACATGTTGTCAGGGGGGGGGGGGGTCATTATTATCACTGGTTGTCTGGTTGACCTTCTTGCTCTTCCCCTCGTCCTCTCCTCGCTTCATTCCACATCTTCTCTCCTTTTCCCCAGACTGACTATAATGTACAGTATTACTTTGGCAGAATACTGGGTATTGATGATGGTAATCCTCCTGTTCCCCTCTTTCCTTCTCTTTTCCCGTCTACTCCTTTCCTCCCTTCATCCCCCTCTTCCTCCTTTCCCTCCTCTCCTCCCACCCCATTTTTTTCAACCCCCGATAAACTTTCCACGGCCCCAGCGACCCCACATCTGTGTATCGGTGTCATAACCAGACCAACTTAGCCCTTTATTATCAAAACAACGTCGCTACCAGCACTTGTAGGAACAGTACTGTACACCAGACCAATGTTCGCCCACATTCTGCCTACAACAGGGCTCATTGATGGTTAGAGATTTAAACACATTCCCTTATTGCATCATTGCCTCTTGTGATTTAACCAATGGCTCAGTCATGTGTATAGTACGCCAGACGAACTTTCGTCCACCTTCTGCCTGTAAAGTCACTCGTTTACGGTTAGGTTTTAAACCCACCTACGTGCTGATTTAGTTGGCTCATGCCTCGGTGCCTCTGTGATTTAGCCAACAGCGGAAAATGCACTAGAGGTGAGGACGTGTTGAACATCTTGTAAGAGATTCACTGGCCAGTCTCGGTCCAAAACTATTTCCTGACGGAAATACCTGATGCATATAATGTGCCCTGGTCTGGCTCCAACACCCGACACTCCCTGGCCTTGTGGTGCAGCTTGTCGTGGATGATACTGTGTTTGTGTTTATGAGTGTTTATATAGACTAACACTTACTCATGCTTAAACACGGAGAAACTTGCAAAAATAACATGCTTTAATCACACACTTAGGAAAGCACTCACAAACAAAAGTAAATAAGATAGTATACACACAAAGACAAACGCCATAGCAACATTCTGGTGTCACGGTCGATGATGTATGATAACCCCCCGGGGACTACTGAGGCAGCTTCTGGACTGGTGCCCGCCTCTCTTGTCTCCGCCGCCACCACACAAACACACAAAACACACATCTGTCACCATCAAAAACACCGAGTAAGTCTTTTCGTTTATGTATATATACTAGATGCCCGCGCCCTGTACCCTTCATACCCCTCACTCCACCCCGCCCCACCCCGTCCCGCCCCGCCCCACCCCACCCCACCCCGCACCACCCTGCCCCACCCCGCCCCGCCCTCACAAAAAAAAGAATCCCCCCTCACACACACACATGACACATCGCTTAAGCCAACGCAGTAATATAAGAAAGATACATTCATTTAGTTATTTTCAGTCGACCCTGAATCTGTGCACTGTTCCTGACTTGACTGATGGTTGTGGTTTATTGTTTTGTTTTTTAGCACTTGCAGGATATTTTTTTTTTTACTAAATTCTTCTTAACGCAGTGGTGATTTTTTTTTGTACCTTTGTTTTACTATCACGTAGCATCTAGGTGTGTATGTAATGATTAATGGTGTCGTTATGGTTGAAGCCTCGTATAGGTATCCCCCCTCCCCTCCCACCTTGTTGACTTATATTATTACTATCGGGTATTTCTGTGTTGGAGATAATTTAGTTTTTCTTAAAGATTATACGCACCCCTACTACCACCACGCCTATACTACCACCACCACCACCACGCAGACTTTCCACCACAAATTTAACACAACACAAAGATAACATCACAAACGCCTACCACCACACAATGCTATCGTCGCTCCTTCAGAGACTAACTACCACACAGGAGGAGGGAGGTGGTGGAGGGGAAGAAGGAGAAGAGAGGTGGTGGTGGGGAAGGAGGAAATAGGTGGTGGAAGGGAAGGAGGAGAGGCAGTGGGGGAAAGAAAGGACGAGGGATGGTGAGGTCGGAGGGTGTTGGAGGGAAAGGAGGAGGGGCGGGTTGAGAACAAGGAGAGGCAACGACAAGAGGGATGGTAGAGGAGGAGAAGGAGAGGTAACAATGTGAGGGATGGTGGAGAGAGTAAGAGGGAGAGATTGAAACGGAGGAGTAAACGTGATACACAAGATAATGTATGATAATGGAGTTCCCGTGTTGTGGTGGTGATGAATCTTGACTAAGGCTGTGGTGGTGGTCGCGGGCCTGTCCACACACTCATCTCTCCTTGCGGCTCTTGGTTCACAAAGGTCCAGACGATGAATATTCCTCTATAGTAAACAACAACAAAAAAATCACCCAGATGGTTGATATATAAATAAGGTATGAAGAAAAAAATAATAGAGAAATGGCACTGAAAAGAAAATTAAGTTAGGTAATCTTTTCTTCCCAATTTATTTCCCGACTAAGTGAAAGTATCTAATTAAGGTAAGAGTCTCAGTGGTATAGAATGTTGATGTTATATTTTAGTTACGTTTTTTTGTTCATTAGGTTAATCAGTTAGGTGTGTTGTTATGTTTCCAGGTAGGAGAAACATTTATGGTAGGGACCTCTTGGATACTAGACCCCAGAGAGGAGAGTCTCAAAGATCCTTCCGATAGTTATTTCTCGCAACTGGGTATGAGAAACTACAGGTTGTTAAGATATTCGCTGGTGCAATCTCGACGTAATTTTGGCAATCAACTTTACGGTGGAGCGTGAGTGAGGCATTTAGATACTCGTATACCATCACTCAGGGTAAATATAACCTATTGGGCGTTTCCAAAGCTTGTTTACGGCGGTGTCCTGGAGGTCGCCTGAGTGGTGATGGCCCGTGTACACAAGGACTTATTCAGCTCTGTTGTGTAAAGATGTCAGTTTACGGGTTCAAATTCAGCCTAACACTGATAAAGTAATATCATCTATCTGTTAGGTGATTCTAATAACTCCATCTGACTATTAAGTTGAGTTACCCTACTTCACCCGGGCGGAGGGATACATAAGATAGTGAACGACCAACCCCTAGGCCGTTCGCACCTCCCTACCAAATGTCATCGATCTTCAAAACTGTAGAAATGCATAAAAAAAACACACACACACACACGGTATTTATTTATTTATTATACCCCACCACAACGCATGATGCTCGGTGTGGCTGCATATAATGACGACCTGTTATGTCTGTCAATCACATCTTCGACTCACTGCGATGTCTTCTGTTCTGTTGATGGTTATTAGTCAGACTTGGTATAGTTATTTGTCCTCATCCAAGATTCTTATTAATTTTTGGGTTAGTTAGTCAGCAGGTCAAAGGTGATTGTTGCTTTACGTACAGTTTTAAGCCATTTATTTCCCTGTGGTGTTATAGGTCATTGTGGATGTTTCTCACCCAAACGTGGTAACTAAGGTCTGTCCGTCCGTTCGTTTATACTCCAGTTCGTGTGATTCTTTAACACTATTTTCCTCATCTCATCACCAGTACCACTCCTAGCTGTAATTTCCTGTGTTCTACCGCTGGTAATTAATTAAAAGAAATATTTCCGATCACTATTAGAAATGTAGAGCGTTTGTGTGTGTGTGTGTGTGTGTTTGTTTGTGTCATGCCTCCCCTGACAGCCGTGCGCCCTGACCTCTGTAGAAGTCACATCATATTTATCTAACACTGTTCATAAGAGAAATGATTTGTCAATGTTATAATGTTTTACTTCAACAACTTCCTATTGTATATCATATCTTTTTTGCTCATAGTCAAGGTTAACTAAATACACTTTTATCATCAACTAAGATTAAAAAAAAGATATATTTTTCTTTCATTTCCCATTTTTTTTCTCGTTTCGCCAGCCCAAGTCTTCCTGTCCTCACTTGACTGATGGATGTGTTTTTATAGTGTGTAAGGGATTTATTTTTCTTTAAGTGTGGGGAGTACTTTGTTCATCCTTGTCATACAGTACTTATTATTAGCATACATGATTTATAGGAGTCTTGTTTTGATACTTTTTATTTTATTTTTTTGTGTGTGTTTGTGTGATAGGTTAAGAAAGGAGAGAGAGAGAGAGAGAGAGAGAGAGAGAGAGAGAGAGAGAGAGAGAGAGAGAGAGAGAGAGAGATGCTACTCCTTTGGCAGTCGGTGCCCGTTTGTTGACATATCTCAGTGACAGGAAAGCATCACACTTACCCCCTCCCCTCCCGTCCCCTCCCCTCCCGTCCCCTCCCCTCCCTTCCCCGTCCCCTCCCCTCCCCCAATATATCTATGGCAAGGTCGGGGTTATGTGATAGTAGGGAGGTATGGAGGGGTGCGTGGGGTGATGGAAGGGGGTAGGGAAAGGGTTATTTTTAGGGTGTCTAGCCTAGCAGGATGGCTACCAAGGGCAGTAGGGGTGATATTTATATCTGGTAGTGGTGAGTAGCCGACCACTCATACACGGTGAGGAAGACAGAAGCAGGTAGGAAGAAGAGGGGGAGGAGGAGGAGGAGGAAGATAGGGAGGGGTGAGAGAGAAAGAAAAGTGGGAGGTAGGGAAGGAGGTGATGATAATAGGGAGGAAGAAGAAACTGAGGAAGTGAGAAGGAAAGTAAAGAGAAGGTGATGATGATGGGGAAGAAGAAAGAAGACTAAGAGAAGGGAGAGAAAAAGAGAACAGAAAGAAGTAAGGGAAGAGAAGGAGAAGGGAGGAAGAGGCGAGGGAAGAGAGGAAGAGGCTAGGGAAGAGAAGGGGAGGCGAGGGAAGAAAAGTGGAGTCGTTAATGGAAGGAAAAAGATGAGGAGGGAAGAAAGAAAAACATGAAATAATTTATTGACGAATTATACAAGTAATAAAGGTGGTGGCAGCAAGGTCGTCTTCTCTACACCTTAGGGGTTAATTACAAACATATAGAGTAACTCCTCTCTACCAAATAATAATAATAATATAGCAGTATGTACAGGATACTATATATATATATATATATATATATATATATATATATATATATATATATATATATATATATATATATATATATATTAATTTATTATTATTATTATTATTATTATTATTATCATCATACGAGCTGTACTCTGCTCATTAAAAAATACCACTTAAAATACTAATTAGAAGTTAATTTCGAACATATAATTAAAAAAAATATTTCTTAAATTCCTAATTAGTAGTTAATTACTCCAAAAAAGTGAAAACATGATATATCGTCCATGATGATATAGCTATTAATTTATTATAATTATAATTAAGGCTATATAAACATTGTTTTATTCATAAAAAAAACTTACTACTTTAGTTTCTAACTGAGCAAATGCGACGAAAAATTTATCAGTTGGCGACGTCAGCAGAACTTGGGCCAAAAATAAATCTCACGTAAAAGCTTCCATCATTTAGGTCAGGAGAAGCACGTAATGGGTCGACTAAACTTACCCCCCCCCCTCCTCCTCCTCCTAAAAAAAAAATCATATATCTGGGTCGTTAGTTTTACACCTACTGCGTTTGCTTTGTGTAAGTCTGTGTGTCCGAGTGTGTGAGGATGACGCAGTAGAGAGGAGCAGGAGGAAGAAAATGAGGTGGCGGCCAGTTGGTGTGGGAGGCCAGACACTTACACATTAAAAGGGACCACATGTTTAAGGGACCATATGTTTAAGGGGCCATATGTTTAAGGGACCACATGTTTAAGGGACCATATGTTTAAGGGACCACTGTTTAAGGGACCATATGTTTAAGGGACCACATGTTTAAGGGACCACATGTTTAAGGGACCATATGTTTAAGGGGCCATATGTTTAAGGGACCACATGTTTAAGGGACCATATGTTTAAGGGACCATATGTTTAATAGACCATATGTTTAAGGGACCACATGTTTAAGGGACCATATGTTTAAGGGGCCATATGTTTAAGGGACCACATGTTTAAGGGACCATATGTTTAAGGGACCACATGTTTAAGGGACCATATGTTTAAGGGACCATATGTTTAAGGGACCACATGTTTAAGGGACCACATGTTGAAGGGACCATATGTTTAAGGGACCATATGTTTAAGGGACCACATGTTTAAGGGACCATATGTTGAAGGGACCACATGTTTAAGGGACCACATGTTTAAGGGACCATATGTTGAAGGGACCACATGTTTAAGGGACCACATGTTTAAGGGACCACATGTTTAAGGGACCACATGTTTAAGGGACCACATGTTGAAGGGACCACATGTTTAAGGGACCATATGTTTAAGGGACCACATGTTTAAGGGACCACATGTTTAAGGGACCATATGTTTAAGGGACCACATGTTTAAGGGACCACATGTTTAAGGGACCACATGTTTAAGGGACCACATGTTTAAGGGACCATATGTTGAAGGGACCACATGTTTAAGGGACCACATGTTTAAGGGACCATATGTTGAAGGGACCACATGTTTAAGGGACCACATGTTTAAGGGACCACATGTTGAAGGGACCACATGTTTAAGGGACCACATGTTTAAGGGACCACATGTTTAAGGGACCACATGTTTAAGGGACCACATGTTGAAGGGACCACATGTTTAAGGGACCACATGTTTAAGGGACCACATGTTTAAGGGACCACATGTTTAAGGGACCACATGTTTAAGGGACCACATGTTTAAGGGACCATATGTTTAAGGGACCATATGTTTGACTAAAATATGTAATTCTGTATACTTGAAAGGAGACCTACTCAGTGATTAAAAAAAAGGGTCAATATTTGTATTTTTACCTCAAAAGCCAGGCGCCTCAGAGTACACCCAGTGTAATGGTCATGTCTGCAAAGCTTTATTAAACCTAATTTTAAGTGGAATAGACAATGAATGATCTGATGATGAAATAAATTTATAATGGTTTAAAATTTTTGAACGAACGGTTTAGAGTTAAAACTTTATGGTGATTAATCCTCAGTAAATTAAACTGGGGTTCTCAATCTTCAGGTGATCCCCCACCATATAAGATTAATATTACCAAATGCAGCCACAAGGAACACAGATCAATACCAGGTGAGCGGATGGTAATAGCTTAACCTCACACACACACAGCACGTGAAGGTTCATCTCGGTGGTGTGGCTGGCGAGAGTTACAGAGCTTCATTGATTCTGGTGGCGTCGGCAATAATATCAGTCAGCGCCTCAGGGACCATATGTAACACTTTTACATAAGTAGGTTGTTGACTTTCCTACCTGGTCAATCAGTGTGATGTGAGACGTGCGTGCAGGTGTGTAGTGTAGTTGTGTTTTGTAATGTACTGTACGTGTTTAGACTTATGTGTGTGTGGGATGATAATGTGGGGTTTTGTACAAGGTTATTTAGGTCGATTTAAATCAAAATAAAAAAAAATCATGACTTTTTTTTTTACCAACAATTGAATTTTTTTTTCTCTTGATATTCTTTCTGGTATTAGAGCTGCAGTGGTCCTAGTTATTCGTTATACCTATATACGTTAATTCACATATCCATTACTAACAAATATTGGAATAAATTTTCGTTATATGTCCTTTCCTTCACACACACACACACACACATATATGTTATCTACAGTAACAAGATTGATCAGATTTTTATCAAGTTCCTATGGCTAATTATGTCCTTGATTAAGTGAGATATTGGGAGGCTGTAATCAATTATTATAATTTATCAGTGTTATGATCAAGTTACATGGATACCTCTGTCTTAAACATGTAAGGTAGTACTTAAATTTTCTTATTTAACCCTCAATAAGCCTTAGATGATGAAAATAATGAGCGTAATTTTTTTTTTTTTTTATATTTTCATTATAAAGTCATAATTTTTCCAATCCTGGTATTTTGTACATGGCGTGGCAGGCGTGTGGGATGATAGTGTGTTGCGGGAGAAGACGTGTTGCTGTCTGCTGTATTGAGTGATTAAACAACTGGTCATTAGACACCTGGGAATGGCAGCCAGTGAGAGTAACTGCAAGCAGGATACTTAAAGGTTGGCAGACAGGCAAAGGCTAGTAGAAAGGCAGACTGGTAGGTTAGTAGAGAGGCAGACTGGTAGGCAGACAGGGAGGCTAGTAGAGAGGCAGACAGGTCGACATAAAGAAAAATAGGAAATCAGATATGTCATGGATAGGCAAACTGGCAGACAATCGGATAGTAAAAATGAAAACAGATTAATAAATAGAAAGACAGACTGATGGACAAAAAGAAGTATTCATTAACCCTTTCACAGCGGGAGGTTACCCTAAGCTGAATAAAAGCGTCTGGCGGTAGTCAGAATAAAATGGCAAGTGCGTGACTAGCGGTGAAGGGGTTAAGACAGTATGGGAGTGAGACAGACAGTCGTGTAGTAAGGAAGGAAGGCAGACAATATCCACAATACTAGGAACGGTGGATGGCCTTTGTCTCTGTAACTGTAAATATAGTCTGTGCCATTCTTAATGTATTGTGGTGGTGTTGTATTGTATTATTGTACATTATTATCATTATGGTTGTTGTTGTTGTTTCATTATTATTGTTGTAATAAATTATTATTTTTATTATTGTTGTTGTTTCATTATCATTGTTGTGATTATTATTATTATTGTTGCTTTTGTATTTTATTATTATTATTATTATTATTATTGTTGCTTTTGTATTTTATTATTATTATTATTATTATTATTATTATTATTATTAGTAGTAGTAGTAGTAGTAAAAAAAAAAGTAGTAGTAGTAGTAGCAGTAGTAGTAGTAGTAGTAGTAGTAAAAAAAAAAAAAAAGTAGTAGTAGTAGTAGTATTTTCATCAACACCGCCAAGAATAACTCGGTCATCAGCAATACTCACAACAGCCCTCACTGTAGTCAGCAGCAGGGCAACAACCTCATTAGGAGAGATAACAGGCACTCACGATGCCATTATTAAGGAACATGAGGAGAAGGTGGGTGGGTGGGTGGAGGAATAGGTGGGTGGGCGGGGGAGTAGGTGGAGGGAGTTGTGGGTAGATGTCAGGAAAGGATGGTGGAGGGACACGTAGTTAGGTGGAAGGTAGGTGGGTGGAGGTAGGGATAGGTAGATGGATGGAGTTAAGTACAGGTAGATGGGTGGAGGTAGGTAGGTGGGTGGAGGTAGGTAGATAGGTGGAGGTAGGTAGGTGGATGGAGGTAGGTAGGTGGGGGTAAATACAGGTGGGTGGGTGGAGGTGGAGGCAGCAGGTGGGTGTTGGTGTGCAGGGTCACGTTCCGGGATAACAGTCGTGTCTTCGGCAAGGGCTCTCTTATTGACACGCTCACCCGCCGGAATAATGCTCTTGTGTAATGACATTCTTGTTGCACAGGAGAACCCCGTGTTATATGGCTTCCTCCGCGTGGTGTATGGCTGCCCCTTGATAAATGGCTGCCCCCGTGGTATATGGCTGCGCCTATCTGGTGTATGGCTGCCCGTATTATATGGCTGCCCCGTGTTATATGGCTGACCCCGTGGTATATGACTGCTCCCGTGTGGTGTATGGCTGCCCCCGTGTTCTATGGCTGCCCCCGTAGTATATATGGCTGCCTCCGTGTGGTGTATGGTTGCCCTCATGTGTTATATGGCTGGCAACCGTGTGGTGTATGGCTGTCCCGTGTTTTATATATATATATATATATATATATATATATATATATATATATATATATATATATATATATATATATATATATATATATATATGTGTGTGTGTGTTTAATGAGACCATGACAATAAGAATCTCTTAGTATCGCCATTTAACACTAAATTTCTCTCAAATTCCTGTACAACTGAAAACCTGGAACGTTAATGTGACATTTAAAAACTCATGCACTGTAAAACAAATTTTAATTAAGAACTCCTCCAACAATGCCGGCGGCATAAATATAGTGTTTGGACAGGCCAGGAATCCAATGCTCTGTTCATTCATATGAGAGATAATAAGCATTGCATTGACTGGGATAATGCCTCCTCATATTACCTTGTAATTCATTTGTCAGTAGGAACATTATAGCATCCAGTCTCATTAAACACACCGAATCTTTCAACATGAATTTGAGTAATGGTATATATATATATATATATATATATATATATATATATATATATATATATATATATATATATATATATATATATATATATATATATATATATATATATATACACTGTGTGTGAGGATTCGGGTTTGGACGCGATATTGAACAAAAATATCAGCTTGCTAGAACTCGATTTATTAAGTACTCGTTCATAATAATTTAATACTGGATTTATTTATTATCACGAGGCAGGAATACCTAAGAATTAACTGACCGTGTAATGAATGACCTTGTTGATGAATTGGTGACCCACTTAAGCATTTAGGACAATTAGGGTAAATTATCCTATTATTTAACAGGAGTTGTGGTGTTCATTTTGAAATTCATTCTAACCAACCAACCAAACCACCCACCCGCCGTAAAGATACTTCTAACCTGTTGTAAGAAAAGACTCCACAACACATAGGACATTCAGTATGGGAGAACGCGCCCGAGAAACACTTTAGGAAGATCAGAGTATTAGGAACCCACTTTCTTTGACCTTGTACACTATTACCTCTTATTATGGTCAATACTGTATTAATTTCTTTAAGCGATGACTTTCCAAAGTTAAAATTTTTAAAGGGTGAAGCATTTTTAAAGTTTAGTTCTATGAATCTACGTAATCTTCTTGATGTGTAACCTTGCTTAACTCTTACTTTGCTTGATAAAAGAAAATGTAGTTCGTAAATTTGATGAGATTATCGGGTAGTTAAGATGTAATTAGAGATATTAGCATTCATAAATTACTTCACCCTTGGGGGCCATCTTGACGTTATCAACATGGAGAGGATAAAAAAGATCGCTTACTCCGATAAGTCATTGTATCTAAAGTGCAGTAATTACCATCCCGCACTGATCCCTAGGTTAGATGTAAGATTATGTAAATTAGACCAAGTGTACGTCAGGGTCTTGTTTCTTTCATAACATTCTCTGCATAATGAGGCATAATAATCCCATTACAATTATCAGGCTTAAGCACTTCGAAATGTTAGCCAAGACCAAGTGGGTAATTCTGAAACCCAACCAGTGGTAAGAGAGAAGAGGGGGATTGTGAAGGAATGGGGAGGAAAGAGGAGAAGGGAAAAGAAGGAGGGTGGAGGAGCAGGAGAGGAAAGAAGGGGGGTGGAGGAGGAGGAGAGGAAAGAGGGAGAAGAGAGGAAAGAGGGAGAGTAGGGGAAGAGAAAAAAGGATAGTAGAGGAGGAAGAGAGGAAAGTGGAGGAGAGAGGGAGAATGGAGAAGGAAGCGGAAAGGAGGAGAGTATAGGAGGAAGAGGGGAAATAAAGGAGGAAGAGGGAAAGAGAGAGAGAGAATAGAGGAGGAGGGAAGAAGGAAGATGATAATTCCAGTGTCCTACCTCAAGTCAGATGATTCCAGGGATTTTATCGAGAGGGGCAGAGGTAATTCCAGGTGTGTCTGAGTCGAGTAATAACTATGAGTATCTCCCAGCTATAGGTGGTACTAGACGGCTACCTAATGATATAGATGGTATTGATGGTCTTGTAGTACTGCCCGGGGGTTGTGTGTGTGTGTTTTGATAAAGTTACAGTGTGGCGCTGTTCTAAGTGTGACTTAAATGTGGTTGTGGTCTGTGTGTGGTGGCTATGGAGGGCGAGCATCTGCGGGTGTGGCTCAAAGGTGAATATGAACCGACACTGGATATGGTGTGGCATGGGTGTGGCAGTGAGCATTAATGTGGTTCGGATGTGACAGGTGTGGGTCGGCTATGACGTAGGTGTGGGTCGGATGTGACGTAAGTGTGGATGTGGCTAAGATGTGACGTATGTATGGGTGTGGCTCGGATGTGACGTAGGTATGGGTGTGGCTAAGATGTGACGTAGGTGTGGGTGTAGATGAGATGTGACGTAGGTGTGGGTGTAGCTCGGATATGAGATGGGTGTGGGAGTGGATCGGATGTGACGTAGGTGTGGATGTAGATGGGATGTGACGTAAGCGTGGGTGTGACCCGGATGTAATTTTACTGTAAGCGTGGGTGTGACTCAGATGTGACGTAAGTATGGGTGTGGCTCGGATGTGACGTAGGTGTGGGTGTGGCTCGGATGTGACGTAAGTATGGGTGTGGCTCGGATGTGACGTAGGCGTGGGTGTCATGGATATAGCCCCATGCCAGTAGGGGGTCTGAAGGGGACAAGGATATGAGGATGCCCGCCGTTGTATCCCGTTTATGGTTCATCCTGTTGTGTGGCTTTATCCAGGAAACACCTCATTTGCCGCCATACCCCCCTACCCTATCACCCAGCCCCTACCCGCTCACCCGGCCCCTACCCGCTCACCCGGCCCCTACCCGATCACCCGGCCCCTACCCGATCACCTCCCCCTACCCATTCTACTTTGGTCACACACCCTATAGTACCATTCATACCTTCTCTGTCATATACCTCTGTCCTGTCAATAGTACCTATCTAGATCTGCTCGGTACCTGTCCACGTCTGCTTGGTACCTGTCCACATCTGTCCATAACTACTCGGTCTAAGTTATAGAAATATACTTTAATAATTTTTTTTTTTGGTCATTTCTACCTTAACCTCTTGATTCAATTGGTGACATGCTAAGTCAGGTAATTAATGTCATACGTGTTTAATTAAGCAAGTCATGATTTGTAGGAGTTAAAATGTAAATTATATAACATTCATTAATTATTATGAGGTAGATAACCGGTGATAAGTGGTGACGACCTCTTGACACAATAACATTATAGTGTCAGGTGGGACAGATGTCATGATAGGAATATTATGAAGACAAAAAGATGATTTGGTCATTACTTTTATGGTGTTGTGGATTAGTTGTTATGGTGTTGAGGATCGGCTGTGATGGTGTTGTGGATCACCTGTCATTATATGCATTTAATGACGACACATAAAAGTATAATAGTAAAACACTGACGTCATCTATCTAATAAAGACACATAATGAAACGGTACAGAGAGAGAGAAAGAGAGAGAGAGAGAGAGAGAGAGAGAGAGAGAGAGAGAGAGAGATTACACACATTTGTATTGAGAAGTAAAAGTCGCGTGTTAGTTTCACTCTCATTGTTTTTGTCACGCGATGAGGTCGGGGTTTGGGAGGGGAGGGGAGGGGTGGGGGAGGAGGGGTAGACATGCGTGTTGAGGTCGAACAAGGTCACTGAAGACAAGAGTTCACTTAGCCTCTAGGGGATGGGGGTGTTATGGTCGTTTGGATAGCCAGAAGGGGGGTCAAAACGGATTGGGTTGTGATTAGAAAAGAGCAGAATGATGCTTGGATAGATTGGTTGGTAGATTTTGGTATAAATAACTGGTATGTATTATTACACTGCTATAATTATACATCCAGTTAGTGTACTTAGAGGACTGGCTTCAAGGCGGGTTGAGGTACATACTGTATGTTAGAGGTAAATAATGGGTCTTAGGGAGGGGTCACGTTAAGGGCATTTACTGGTCACGATGGTGTCGGTTGATGGTGTAGGTTGATGGTGTCGGTTGATGGTGTAGGTTGATGGTGTCGGTTGATGGTGTAGGTTGGTGGTGTAGGTTGGTGGTGTTTGTGTTGGATCTTATATCGGCGATGATAAAAATACTGTACTACTACTACTACTCCTTTTTTTTTTTTTTTTTTAAACGTGGCCTCCAGTCTCCCCCAATAGCCACACCTTCGCCACCATTTATTTACCTTAATATTAAATATCCTAATACATAAGAAGCCATCCTATCTGTGTTAAATTAGTTGAGCCGCAGATCTATGCGGCATTCAGTGACTGTTGCCTCATAGTCAATATCTGCAGCAGTTGTCGGAGTAGGGGCAGAAGCTCTCGTTCCCCTGAGGCAGAGCAAAGCCGACCGAAGGAGAGAGAAGGACAGTCGACATCTCATCCAGGCTGTAACATAACTTCTGGGCTGCTGCTTCTGTTCGGAGATCAACTCCGCGAGTCTGGCGTAGAAACATCTTGCACTTGGGCCCATCCCACCAGAGGTTGTGAACACTAGAGGAGTGAAGCTGCCTTGATCAACGTTTTGAATTCTCTCCCCATTTGCCCTTCTCTTGTCGTTCTCGTTCCTCCTATGTGCAGCATCGAGAGCTAGGTTACGGTGACAAGCGGCCATGGGATCAAAAATCCTGATGTCGAAGAAAGCTCGCTGTCCCCGCGTCCAGAATCCTCGAGTACTGACGTCCACACGGGCTTCGTTAGATGTGTTTGAAGTCCTGTGTTGGAAGATCTCGCCATCCAATAGAAGGAGGGTCGGTTCTACCATGACGTCTCGGCAGATTTCCTTCAACATATTTGCTGTGAGATCCCTTACCTCGTCATGCCTCATGCATATGAAGCCCCCCTTCTTGCAAACCATGGCGTGATCGCCATCATAGGAAGAGCCACACACGCATTGGGAGGGCAAACCATCTACTGGCCAACCGTTCCTTAGAGCAATGGCATCTGTAAATTCTTGTTTGTTAAGGCTGAAACCATTTGCCCTTATCGGTAACGTAGTTAACCAGTTCGAGGCGCCCACCTCCTGCGCTATAGCTACTTTTTTTGTCAAATTTTCTGGAACCTGCAGCAATAGTTGCTGCAACATGTCATTTTGGCAGTGCTGCCGATCTGTCGTAGTGGACCTACGAATCTTATTTACTTCGCTGGTATCCACTTCCCCTGTTGCATTCTGGGCTATTATGTGGTCCGTGAGGGCTGCCGTGAGCTTAAGTGAATTTTGATGTTCAGTGTCAGCAATCTCCTCTGGATTAGTTAGTCCCATCCCTCCCAGTCTTGGTGGAAGTGCAAGAAGTGATCTTTCTGCTGGGGTTAAGTCAGGGTGTTTCACTAGTTTGGGAATGAACTTGACACTGATAGCTTCTTCCAGAGGGTGGAGGAGGGGTCCGATCTCAGGGATGGTACGCATCAGGTAGTTCCAGCGATGCTTGACTCCATGGGTGAATGCTGCAAAGGCCGCATGTGGCTCTGTGTTAGCAATTTCAGATAGAGCTTGGATTTCGCTAACCCACTCATTCACCTTTCCCGCTACGTACTCGGTCTTGAAGTCCGTAGTGCCAATTACTGCGCCTAGATGTCTTTGGCCGTCCTTAGTTATTTTGACCTCACTTCCGCCAAAAACCTCCAATGCCCAATACTACTACTACTACAGTACTACTACTACTACTACTACAGTACTACTACAGTACTACTACTACTACTACTACTACTACTACTACTACTACCACTAATAATAATAATAATAATATAGACACACACAAGGAAGTCAGTCGGGTGGAAGGAGCCTTTGTTTCCGGGTCATATATATAGGCTTCTGGGAGCTGGGGGCAGTGGTTATTATTGTGAGGGAAGGTGAGGTGGGAGGGACGCGGTATAGTGGAAGAGAAGGAAGGAAAAATGACATGAAGAGAGAGAGGGAGACTAAGAAGAAATGGACAGACATAAGGACAAACATTCGCACAACAGGTAAAATGAAGTGATTTTGTTGTGTGGGGTATTTAATTTTGTAATATTAATTTAAATAATACGAATATGTAAATTAGCGTGATATCTAAGCCATGATATTTCCTCATACTGATACACTTACTTAAACACGTGTGGCCGAGCGTGAGTTATTGTCTGTTTTTATGCCGCCTTTGACAAGAAAACCTCCCTCTTGCTCGAAAAATATCCACATGTCAAGTTAGGAAGGGTAGGAGGCATTATGCTAACTATAAATAGCCAATATAATAGGTACGCTTTGGTAATAGGAGAATTGAATAGGGTGAAAAAGATTGATGAATAATATTAGTGTAAAGAAAGTTATTCATATTTGCTACCATTCCCCATACCATCGGGTCTTCTCTCTGACCCTTGAATCATCAATTATAAACAACGATAACAGTTTTCGCATAATGGAAATCTATTCAAGGTACAGGTTGAAACACGAAGCAGGGGGGGGGAGGGGGGGAGGGTGGAAGAGCAAGTGTCATATTCAAGTGTGTTTATAGGTGAAGGATGAGGAGAGCTTGGCGGGCTGTCCAACTGATAGAATGATGACAGCCTGGCCCATGATACTTGTCAAAATAATTGTTTTCCCAGTATAATTTTCGCTTGATATTTTATGACTGGTGATATGAATGTGTGACTGATTTTTTTACAGGCTGGTTCACTTCTACTACTACACTTGTTTTGATAAGAATGAGGACTGAAATGAGTAAATTAAACCTGTGAGGTGTACATCGCATGGTGACTAAACAGTTTATGGACAGTGAAATGTTATGACGTGTTGTGGATTGTGGTGGATGTTAAGATATACGTTTTATACTATAGTACGTTTATAAGTGGGTATTTCTACACCACCGTTCTCTCTGTTATTTTGTCTTTTCTTCGAGATTTCTTTACTACCTTTATCCCCACACACAAAGGTAGGAGAAGAAACGTCAACATCACAGGTTGCTGGGACAACAGGTGGGGGCCAGATGGTCACAAAGGTTGGTCATCGTTTACTGCAGAATATCATAGTTTTTTCTTCAGTACGTTATATGGCATTCAAAGAGTATTATACCCTGGCCGTCTGCCACACGACAACCGCCTTATCACCGTAATCTGGTAGTAAAATGATAAATGGAAATGAAAGACTTTAATTAATGTGGTCACGATCAGCAAAGGCAGAGACTTCCATCATTCAATAGTGTTTGAATGTGAAGAAATGATGGTTGGGTCAGCCTCTAGTAAAGATTTGCATGGTGGTAATAAACTGTACAGTAGATTATTACCACACAGTGTGAATTACAGGAGAGAGAGAGAGAGAGAGAGGTTGAAGATCACCAGGGGACTACGTGACTACCAACACTCCATATTTGTTGTATTATTATATTCTCTCCTGTGTCTCTTTAAGTGCTATTTTAAGGTTGGATAATTTTTTGTGGAATTTTTTGAATCTTTTTATATCATTTTTTTTTCTTTTTGATTCATCTGGCCTTCCTCTTAACTTAAAACAAATATGACCACAAATTACTGTATGTCTGCGTTAAACTGCCCTTATAACCTTCATCAGTCAGGTCAAGAAAGGCGGACATTGGACTGCATAGCTAAAAGCAGCTCAAAAATTTCGCTGCAGTTTATTTTAAGGTCGTGGCTCCCATTTCCTGATAGATTGGCTGGACTGGAGCATGTGCGTGCCTACTTACCTCCCCCAAAGTTGCTCTTGCGTGCAGTCAGTGTCGGGGGGCTCAGGTTCCTTCCCGCCCGTTATAATCATAATATATTCCTCGCCCTTATATTACCCGTGGCCGCTACTGACTGGTACCATCATCACCATCACTACTACTACTAACTATAGCCTCTACCACCATCATGAACCACCACCAACCACCATCACCTACCACTACCTGCCACCATCTCCTATCACCACCACCACCATTACCTTTACCATCATCATCATCATCACCATCATCACCTACTACCCTCACTTACTACCATCACCACCACCACCTACCATCACCACCACCTACCATCACCACCACCACCACCTACCATCACCACCACCTACCACTATTACTAACCACCACCACCTACCATCACCACCACCTACCATCACCACCACCTACCACTATTACTAACCACCACCACCTAAAAATAGTCTTAATCATCCATTGACTCCACCGGCCATAAACTTGTACCAAAAATATCCAAATTGCTTACGGGGGAATGGCTTCTGGGTCATGTTGTATCGACATAGACATGGCCTCTCTCTCTCTCTCTCTCTCTCTCTCGCTCTCTCGCTCTCGCTCTCTCTCTCTCTCTCTCTCTCTCTCTCTCTCTCTCTCTCTCTCTCTCTCTCTCTAGTTTTATTTTCTTTGATGCAGCTTCTCTTCCCCTCACCCCCCCCTCCTAGGCACATTTCCCTACTCTTCTCTCCCTTCTCCGCCTCCCCCCACAACCCCTCCTTCTCTCCCCCCCCTCACATAACCCCTGCTACTCCTCTTCTTTCCCTGACGCACATCCCCCCCCCCACACACACTATACCCCCCTCCTCTCACTCACACAAACCCTTCTCCCCCTCACATCTCATCCCCCTCCCTCTCACATTTCATCCCCCTCCCTCTCACAACTTCTCCTCCCGTACCTCATACCCACTCCGGATAACTCCTCCCCTACCCCACGGCCTCACAACTCACCCTCACCTCACTCAACTCTTCCTCCTCACCTCACACAACCACTCCTCCTTCTCCCCCTCCCCCCTCTTCTCCCCCTCTCCCCCTCCTTCTCCCCCCTCTCCCCCTCTTCTCCCCCTCTCCCCCTCTTCTCCCCCTCTCCCCCACCCCTCTTCTCCTCCTCCCTCTCCTCCTACCCTAAACATACTCTCCTTACCTCATAAGCATCATGTTGTCTCTGTCGTCACTGATCCAGAACTTGTGTGTGTTTGCAGGTACGTGACTCTGTGTCTATCACTGACTCTTGGTTCCTCCCGCGAGCCTCTTCTACCTCCTCCTCCTCTTGGCTCCTCCCGCGATCATCCTCCTCCTCTTCTTGGTTCCTCCCGCGAGCCTCTTCTACCTCCTTCTCCTCTTGGCTCCTCCCGCGATCATCCTCCTCCTCTTCTTGGTTCCTCCCGCGAGCCTCTTCTAACTCCTCCTCCTCTTGGCTCCTCCCGCGATCATCCTCCTCCTCTTCTTGGTTCCTCCCGCGAGCCTCTTCTACCTCCTCCTCCTCTTGGCTCCTCCCGCGATCATCCTCCTCCTCTTCTTGGTTCCTCCCGCGAGCCTCTTCTACCTCCTTCTCCTCTTGGCTCCTCCCGCGATCATCCTCCTCCTCTTCTTGGTTCCTCCCGCGAGCCTCTTCTACCTCCTCCTCCTCTTGGCTCCTCCCGCGATCATCCTCCTCCTCTTCTTGGTTCCTCCCGCGAGCCTCTTCCACCTCCTTCTCCTCTTGGCTCCTCCCGCGATCATCCTCCTCCTCTTCTTGGTTCCTCCCGCGAGCCTCTTCTACCTCCTCCTCCTCTTGGCTCCTCCCGCGATCATCCTCCTCCTCTTCTTGGTTCCTCCCGCGAGCCTCTTCTACCTCCTCCTCCTCTTGGCTCCTCCCGCGATCATCCTCCTCCTCTTCTTGGTTCCTCCCGCGAGCCTCTTCCACCTCCTTCTCCTCTTGGCTCCTCCCGCGATCATCCTCCTCCTCTTCTTGGTTCCTCCCGCGAGCCTCTTCTACCTCCTCCTCCTCTTGGCTCCTCCCGCGATCATCCTCCTCCGCTTCTTGGTTCCTCCCGCGAGCCTCTTCTACCTCCTTCTCTTCTTGGCTCCTCCCGCGATCATCCTCCTCCTCCTCTTCTTGGTTCCTCCTGCGAGCCTCTTCTACCTCCTTCTCTTCTTGGCTCCTCCCGCGATCATCCTCCTCCTCCTCTTCTTGGCTCCTCTCGCGACCATCCTCCTCCTCTTCTTCCCTCAGGTATGTGTTTGTTTAAGCTTCTACCTCACTTTTTGGACTCGTTGTATATCACCCGCTCTTATTTTTCTTTTACTCCCGCCTTCCTCTTAAGTTTTCTCTTCCTTCCTTCCTCCTGCACCTCTAGTCTTCTCTTCCTTCCTCCTGCACCTCTAGTCTTCTCTTCCTTCCTCCTGCACCTCGAGTTCTTCTCTTTCCTCCCTCCCCTCGAGTCTTCTCCTTCCTCCTGCACCTCGAGTTCTTCTCTTTCCTCCCTCCCCTCGAGTCTTCTCTTCCTCCCAGTGTCCCGCCTCAAAACTTTCCTCCTTTCCCGAAGAAGAAGAAGAAGAAGAAGAAGAAGGCACGATAGTTAGGAGTAGGGAGTAGGCCAGGAAAGAAGAGCAGAAGGCTACGGGTGTGGGGAGTAGAGCTGAGTTGGTGGGGAAGAGTGGTAAAAAGGCTGTGTGGAATAGGGTGTAGTGTGTGTGTGGAGCGGTGCAGGAGGTGTAGATTATGGGGAGGAGTTTGGGGAGTAGTGTAGGGAGTGGGAAGTAGTGTAGGGAGTGGGAAGTAGTGTAGGGAGTGGGAAGTAGTTTAGGGAGTGGTGGAGGGGGTGTGTCTTGGGTAGGGTGGGGGGAAGGGGGTTGCTCGTGACCACTACCACAGTTCTGCTAACTAATCCATATTTACCTTCAACCCACCAACGTGAGAACGTGACACTTGGCGGCGGCCGTCCTCCTTACAGCGCTGGTGAGGGGGGGGGGGGGTGAAGTGGGTCTCCTGGTGTGGGGTGAAGTGGGTTTCCTAGTGGGGTGGGGGTGAAGTGGGTTTCCTGGTGGGCTAGAGGGTTTAGCCATACTTGGTGGGTGTGGTGGAGAGGGCAATTAGGAGATGTTTCTTTATTTTTTAAGTAAACAATAATTGGCACGTTTATAGACATTTTTGGTCGAAATATAAATATTTTCCCCCTGAACAAACTTTGAGATCACCTCACGATAAGTATATTTTACCTCAAGGTGTGTGTGTGTGTGTGTGTGTGTGTGTGTGTGTGTGTGTGTGTGTGTGTGTTATTTTGATATTGATAATTAATAAAAGAAGTTGCTTTATGATCGTGGACGGGACTGGGTCTCATTGGGGCAGTGTGGATACAGCACACTGAAAACTACGCCTACAATGCATAAGGTGATATTATAGCCGGTACAGCATTTTAAATATGTTCTCTTCCTTATGTGTAAAGGTAGTATACGTAGTCTTCATCTGGATCGACTGGGAGCACGACAACCAGTGTCTGAGCGTGACACTAACCGTCGACAGTTGGGTCAGGAATCGTATGTTATATCCACACATCACGTTGACTCCCTGTAATGTGTCAGGGGTCTTCCACGACACAGTAATTCATTACATATTTCATGGGTGAGTATTGCGTGAAGGCCTTCCTTCCTTACGGCAGGGTGTTGTCGTGCTCTATATGTCACTAGTACTGTTTGCAGAATCATAAACCACATTAAACTTCCTGTATTTTTTGTTCAGTTTTTCAACCGTAAACTTTCATTCTCAACTGCAAATAAAGATACGACCTTAGAACAGGACATTTAAGTCAGACGACCGAGTCATGGCTGTGCAAACATAAGATATTTCACGAGCATAAAGATTAACATGTAACACTGTAGGTCATGACAGTCGCCGCGTGGGGCCACCGTGACCAGTTATGTTTTTACCAGCCACAAGACTTCGTGACGTAATAACGTTAACACAAGACCAACAATGGTTTTTGTTGTTTCTTTGGTAAGTAGTTCAGGTTATCTTTGTTTAATAAGTTGATTTAAGACACTTAATTTGGAGTTTTACCTGAGGGTGTACCAACCCGCAGAAAATAAGATATGAACACTACAACGTCACCTGTTACTCGCTCTGTTTATGAAGTCGTTATTATCGTGTGTGTTAACGTGTACTGTATTAACCTTCTTCACGGTATAACAGCAACATATGATCAACAAGCTGTCCAAAAGCTCGCGTGTCGTAAGGTAATTAAGTGTCAGGAGTGCCCGAGATCATAAACAAAAGACTGATTTTCTTTACACAGTTACAATGGATTAAAGTATTTTTCCTGAGGTATAGTATGTTTTTTTTTTTAAGCGGTGATGTATAAAACCAGTTCACTCCATCATAATGTGTATGTTTCTTGGACAGACTCGGAAGCAAGGTCACACACGACTAACACATTGGCTTAACACCTCGACAGCTTACCCAGATCCATGGACGTGTCAGGTCTCAAGAGTTGATACCACAGTGTGTGTGTTCTCAGTTCTGCCGAAATGGGGAAGTTGGGGTCGGGTGGGGTCGGGGGGGGGGGGGGGGGTACAACGTTTTTCTAAACTAGATATGGCCGTGAGACTATTAGGGTGAGAGGGGTGGGGGGTGTCTATGTGTGCGTGGCGGGGTCTGGGTTGGCCGGCGTTGTGTGCAGAGCGTTGCTTTAATCTTGGTTGCGTGCGTCCCAGGTGGCTGGTGTTGCGTGCATTCTCTCCTCGCACCAACGGCTTTGCTCTCACACACATTGTCATGGACCGCACGCTAACAGGGACCACTCACACGCACACACACTTACTACCATTACTTTGCTTATTATTTTTTCTCGTAATTATTATCATCATTTATGTCATTTTAATCTTCGTCATCAACAAGACATAACATGATATATACTGTTGGCATGATTACTTCTCCTCTTGCTCCACATCTTGTCAACATCCTCACCAACCCATCTCCTCCTTTTCTTCTTCCCTTTCCCCCCCCCTCCCCCACTCCTCATCCTTTTTCCCCCTTCCCACTTCTCATTCCCTTCCTCCTCTTACCTTGTTTTCTTCTTCATCATACCCAGGAAGATTTATTTTTATTTTTACGTCCTTATCTTCCTTCTCCTTTCCTTTCGTCTTATACTTCACCCTCCTCCTCCTACTGCTTCTTTTCCTCCTTTTCTTGACTTTTTTTTCATATTCCTCCTCTTTTTCTCATGGTTTTCTTCTCCATCATCCCCCTTATCATCTTCTTCCTCTTGCTTTATTTTCTTCTTCCTTCTCATCTGGTCCTCTCGGCATTGTCTTGTTCCATTTGTTCTCTTGTCCTCCACCTCCTCCTCCTTCTATTCCCTTTTCAGTATCCTTTTCCTCTCCCTGACCTTCTCGTCTCTTTCTGCGTCTTCTTCCTGTCCTTTTGTATCTTTCCTCCTCTTCCTCCTGTTCTCTCGTCTTCTTCCTTGCTCCTATTCCTGCCTGTCCTTTCGTCTCCTACCTCCTGTACCTTCTGTCCTTTCGTCTCCTTCTTCCTTTACCTCTTGTTCTCTCGTCTCTTTCCTCTTCTCCTATCCTCTCTTTTCTATCCTCATCTTCTTCCTGTTCTCTCATCTCCTCCTCCCAGTGGCGGAGACTGAGGGAAAGTGATGTGGGTCGCGTCAACACGTGAGGGGTCGACTTGGGGGGTGATGCTCGACTGCCCAGAACAGCCTTGAAAATCTTATCTGAGGGAAGCCAACCACGGCACGTTTCCTGCTGTTGCTGCTGAGGGATAACTGCTGCCTTTACCTTTTACCTTCCCCATTCCCTCCATACCACCCCCATTTCTCTCTCCCTTCCTCCTCCTGAACCCCCTCCCCCCACTCCTCCTCCTCCTCTTTGGACCCCTGCCACTCACTTTTCACTTGTTTCTTTTACAGGTGTTGTGACAGGTGTGTTACCAAGGTCGTGTGTGTGGTGCTGTGTGGGTGGCTGTTGTGTGGTGCTGTGTGGGTGGTTGTTGTGTGGTGCTGTGTGGGTGGTTGTTGTGTGGTGCTGTGTGGGTGGCTGTTGTGTGGTGCTGTGTGGGTGGTTGTTGTGTGGTGCTGTGTGGGTGGCTGTTGTGTGGTGCTGTGTGGTTGGCTGTTGTGTGGTGCTGTGTGGGTGGTTGTTGTGTGGTGCTGTGTGGGTGGCTGTTGTGTGGTGCTGTGTGGTTGGCTGTTGTGTGGTGCTGTGTGGGTGGCTGTTGTGTGGTGCTGTGTGGGTGGCTGTTGTGTGGTGCTGTGTGGGTGGCTGTTGTGTGGTGCTGTGTGGGTGGCTGTTGTGTTGTGGGTGACTGCTGTGTGGTGCTGTGTGGGTGGCTGTTGTGTGGTGCTGTGTGGGTGGCTGTTGTGTGGTGCTGTGTGGGTGGCTGTTGTGTGGTGCTGTGTGGGTGGCTGTTGTGTGGTGCTGTGTGGGTGGCTGTTATGTGGTCGCGGATGGGACTGTGACTTTCAGGTGCTGAGTTCGGGTAATGCTGTATTGGATGGTATGTAAAAGTAATTAGTGTTGTGACTATTGATTGAGCTGTACGGTGCTGTATGAGGGTCAGTGCTGAGTTAGGGTACGGTGCTGTGTTAGGGTACGGTGTTATGTTAGGGTACGGTGCTGTGTGGGGGGGGGCCGGTACTGTCTGGGGGTCGGTGCCTCGTTGCTGTCGTGACTTCCTGAACGACATAATCAGGTCACCATAATGGTCTGCTTGACATATATTAAGGCTAATTAGTACACTGCGGTTATTAATACATTACAAATGCTTCAAGATGACAGGGATAAAGTAATGCAAGAAAGCCATTAAAATTTAAATCGTAATATCGACTGTGGGGAAATAACTATACAAGTAATGTAATGTAATTATAAGCCACACTCCCCGGGCTCCCAGTTATGAATAGCCCAGATAGTGAAGGTGGTAATTACCCCTTCGTCGGAAAGCTACTGAGGGAGACTGTCAACGGACCTGCGCGTGTGTGTGTGTGTGTGGGAGTAAAGGTGATGTGAGGTGAGAGTGGTGACGGCCAGCCCACGGTGTTTTGAATAGGAGGAAGCCCACTAAACTTGTCGTTGTTGTCCCTCACTTGGTCTCATTAAATGTTTTGAAGTTGTAAAAGAAAATAGAAGACACTAATGTTGCTTTTCGTCATCATCGTCTCTGTCACTGCCAGATACTTAGAACTTATGAATTGATATTTTTAGTACAGTTTTTTTTAATGATCTTTCGTCAGTGCCTCTTGCTTATGATTGAATTAAACGGTTGGGAGATGTTATCACCGCCATACGCAGATAAGACTCACTTTTTACCTTGTCTTTGGATGTCACAATAACAGAGATGTACAGTGTGTGTGATGAGATGTCTTAGTCTGTTCCTATACCTGAAGGTTGAATGTTTGTGTGTTTCTCTGTGACCCTGGTTCATTGTGTTAGAGGTCGGTCAAGGCCAAACTCCTGATCGTGGTTATGAAAGGCCAAGCCAGTGGTGTGCTGGCCGAGCTGTGGAATGTTTGTTACCTTAAAATTTTCAAAATGCATTACTGAGAACCACACTTGTTTGAGGTCTGTCACGCTCACACTTCACTCGCTGCCTCTCAGGTGTTCCCTCCCTCAGGCAGTGTTACCGTCGAGGGTCATCAATTTTTTGTATTTATTATAAGTGATCTTACTATAAGTCATAAGTCAGCCATACGGAGACAACATTAATGAGGGCTAGCTAGCAGACAGGCAGTGTGGTGACCATCCAGGAAGTGTGTCTAAGAATAACACTACAAGGTGCCAGTGTTGATCCTGGCTGTTGCCCACACACATATTAAAAAACAAAAAATAACTGGTATGTTTCTCGGATATTTGTTTGGAGGATATGCTATTTTTCCTTGAGAGGGTCATTAGTTGAATATTGGAAACTTTATGGTGAATTTGGTCCTTTGTAGCGAGCAATGTTGTGTAAATAATATAAATATAATGGGATTCTACATAATCTTCGACCATAGACATTAGTGAGCAGCGTCGCCGCCTTAACGTGATGGTATCAGAGGTATTATCTGACAAATCCTCGATTGAATCATACACGATAAGAAGAATCAAAGACAGAACAAAACAACAAAACTACCTCTGATAATATGTGTTGCTGCCTTAAAGCTGAGACCTTGACCTGGCAACACTGTACTGAAGATCCATACCTGCACTCACTAATTACCTCCACACCTTGACTTAGACCCAAGATACATATACGTATTGTCATATGAAGCGTGTTGAACTTGACTAACAGTATGGTGTAGTGGAACCAGAGATCACGGTATTGTGCATGGTCAACCCCTCTAGCTCTCTTGACATTTTGGTTCAGTCTCTTCCACATGGGCCACTTGTTGAATGGAGTTGCTTTACCCTGATTTATATTAATGTAGTAACTGTATGTTTGTTTTTTTGGTGTTTTAATGTGTGATTTTTGATGTTTGTGTTTATATATGATAGGAAGAATTAGATAGAAAAATGACTAAATATTATAGATAGATAGATAGATATTCAATTAAATCGTCATACTAGTTTACAGGGAGTTAGCATATATATTATACAATGCAGGTAAAAAAAAACAACTTTCAGGTAAGGTAATTAAAACACCATCAACCACCACTACCACCATCGCCACCACCATCACCATCACCACCGCCACCACCATCACCACCATCACCAACAACAACAATCACTCTTAGCTGTGGTGATGGACTGATGGTGATGGGTGTGGGTGGATATGGTGGGCGGACAGGGCAGGATGTAGGCGGCGTGACTGTAGGAGAGGCGGCTGGTGTACGGTCTGTTACCCGTCACCTCCCTCCTCCTCCAGTAGTGTGTGTCTGACGTGTTTACCCTCCTTCCCCTCCCCCCACCTTTTCTCTTCCTCCTCCTCCTCTTCCTCCTCCTCGACACTTTCTTCTTTCTTTCGCACTTTACTAATTACACTCCTCTCGCTTTGTGGTACTGTCCTACTTCCTGTGATTCTGGTACTGTCCTCCTTCCTGTGATTCTGGTACTGTCCTCCTTCCTGTGATTCTGGTACTGTCCTCCTTCCTGTGATTCTGGTACTCCCCTACTTCCTGTGATTCTGGTACTGCCCTCCTTCCTGTGATTCTGGTACTGTCCTCCTTCCTGTGATTCTGGTACTGTCCTACTTCCTGTGATTCTGGTACTGTCCTCCTTCCTGTGATTCTGGTACTGCCCTCCTTCCTGTGATTCTGGTACTGTCCTACTTCACTAAGGAATCATATCAGAGGTTCAGAGTTGGTGTACCATATGTTTAGGCCTATAGATACAAAGCACGTGTTGTTCATGTACTCAAAAGTTCCAAATAAATGTCTTATGGAACTTTTGAACTTTGACCTTTGAACCCCTAATATGACCTCTTAATGTATCAATACGTGTTTTCTATTTTCTGATTTTATTTTATATTTTATTTTACTTTATTTATTTATTTATTTATTTTTTTTATTTTACTGTTATTTTTTGTAATTATTTTCTTTTGCATAATTACAGTAATGATAAAAGTGTGTATGATGCAATAACACAGCAGCGTAATAGTACATAAGATCCCCATCAACATAGTAAGTCATTTATAACACTTCTCTGGTTGGTGGGATCGGAAGTGGAGGAGAGGTAAATTTAGTTATATTTCGTTTATTTCATCTTTTACCATGTGAATCTAGACCTCAGGAACGGGTACAAGTTACTGTGACTTCTCAATTAAATCCTTATCCCATTATTTGTGTTGTCCAGCCATAATAATGATGACCATTCTCATTAATTGACTGATTTTATAAGTGAATCGTCGTGGTGATGATCTCTTCCTTAACCACTAACTGTCAAGTAGTTTGGATTGTGACAGTTGTTAAGGGTGACCTAAAGTGGCTGTAGTTTAGTTGAGATTGTTATTTGCATTTGTAGGGAACATATCTGATCCATCTAGTGTTATTGTTTATTTAAGTTATAGTCTATGGTTCTTATGTCATGGTGTAGACGGGAAAAGGTAGCGGACGGACGGAGGAATGGACGGATGATAGTACTGTCTTATGAGGTATTTAGAAGTGGTCTATTTCTCTCCTGTGTGATTATTGTACAGTGTAGACAGTAAGTGTGTGTGTGTGTGTGTGTGTGTCGTAATTTTGGTGGCCGGAAGTCAACACCTCAGTGATCCGTCGTGGAGATGTGGTCCAATTTACCCCGGCATCAACCACCATGTGTCTAGGCACGTTCCCCATTCCTCCTCCTCCTCCTCCTCTGTCTCTTCACTACCTTTCTCCTCTTCCACCACCTGTTTCCTCCACCTGTCTCCACACCACCTGTCTCCTCCACCACGTGTCTCCTCCACCACGTGTCTCCTTCACCACCCATTTTCCTCATATTTTGTCTCCACCTTTGGTACCCAACACACCCTTAAGTTGTGACCCCTCCCCCTCCCCCCTTAACCTCAGGTATCGGTCAGTGGAGGAAGGAGATAGAGATGTTGTGGTGGTGGTTGTGCTGGTAGTGGTAATGGTTAACACCGGTGGAGTGGTGGTGGTGGTGAGAGTGATGGTAGAGGTATTGTAGTAGTAGGTGGTGGTGGTGGTGGTGAACAGTGATGGTGAAAGTGGTGTTGATTGTGGTAAAAGTAGAATTGAGACAGGTAGGTGGTGGTGATGGAGGTGATGTGGTGGCGTACAGTCATGGTGGTGGCTCAAGTGGCCGCCACAGCACGTCTCTCCATCTCCTCCTGCTAGCGTGATGGTCGACCCGTCTCGTGTGTGTGAGAGAGAGAGAGAGAGAGAGATGCAGGCTTATCCATAACTGTTTGTCACTCGTTGAAGAAAATAAATCATACGATGGCCTAGTTTTATCATCATACCATTTATCTCTCTCTCTCTCTCTCTCTCTCTCTCTCTCTCTCTCTCTCTCTCTCAGAAATGTAGCCAATGCGTCTAAGGTAGTTTATTTATAATCCTGTAGCCTGGATGGATGGGGCACACTATACTATGAGCCGCCACATGAAGCTGGAACCCTTCGTGGTGGAACCTATAATCCTTATGGCGTCTTGGAGGCCACACACGCAGTACCCACCTCTTCTCTTATACCTCCTGCGCCCCTCTGTTTTCTTTTATATTTTTTGTAACATGTCTTTTGAAAAATAATTAAGAATTTAAGTTCTCGTATAGTTTTCTCTAACTAGTAGACCCCACCCCACACCACCCAACCCACCCCACCCCACCCCACCCCACCCCACCCCACCCCAGATAAAAACTAGGTACACTTATGGCACAGTGTATAATGTTAGTCATATTGGTAAAGAGTTAAGTGACTGCAGGTTAATGTGTACCCCAAGGTGATGTCTTTGGTCCTCTGCTATAGTTCCCCTCTGTTCTGCTTCGTTCCCTGTTCTGCTTTTCCTCATGGCGTCGTTTCCAGGCCTGTTGTTCCTCAGCAAGTCGTTCACTATCCTGCCATTCCTTATTACGTCGTTTCCCTCTCTCTTGTTCCCTATTGCGCGATTTTCCTCCCTCTTGTTCTTTATTACGTCGTTTTCCTTCCTCTTGTTCCTCATGATGCCATTTTTCTCCCTCTTGTTCCTTATTACGCCATTTTCCTCCCTTTTGTTCCTTATTACGAGGTTTCCCTCCCTTTTGTTCCTTATTACGCGGTTTTCCTCCCTCATGTTCCTTATTGCGCAGTTTTTCTCCCTCTTGTTCCTTATTATGCGGTTTTCCTCCCTCATGTTCCTTATTACGCGGTTTTTCTCCCTCTTGTTCCTTAATACGAATCAAGTCTTTCCTCACCATCATTACCGTCGTGTCTCTGTCCCGTCCTTCCTAACTGTATGCCCTTTCTTGCCCCCGCCGTCCTTCACCGACACTTTTTTCACTTCGCCGTGTCCTTCTGCCTCGCCTGCCGCTCCTCTCCCCTCAGCACTCACAACCTAGGCTGGTGTTAATCACGGGCGGGCCAGATAAGAGGCGTGTGTGGGCGACGGAACGTGAGGGTGGCGCTGTGTGGTGGCCTCTCCGTGCCTCCTGCTGCTGCTGTTGTTGTTATTGTTGCTGTTATGGTCCTGCTACTGTTGAGGTCATGGTCCCACTGTTGTTGATGTTATGGTCCTGTTGATATTGCTGTTATGGTCCTGTTGGTGTTGCTGTTATGGTCCAGTTGGTGTTGCTGTTGTCATGTTTTGTCGTCACATAGCTCATGTTTCCTCCTCTGTATTCTATAATTTTATTCACCTCATAAATTTTCCTTCTCGACATTCTTGAATTTTCCTCCCCGTTTGACCTGTTTATCGCCAACGTCCTTCCTTACCTAACCTATACCCTCGTCTCCCCATCTAATATTTCCTCCCCAGTTTCCTCGAAGGCATTCTCCACCCCACCCCAGCTCCTCTAAATATTCCATGCTTTGTTCCTCTGAATCTCCCCTCTTCTGCAATACCTCCCCTTTTCCTCTGCAACCCCGTCATTCCATCTCTGCAACACTCTTCATCCCTTTGTCCTTGCCCCTTTCCTTCTTTTCTTCGATTGCAACAGCTATCTCCTCCCCCTTTCTCCTCCAGCCACCGTCCTTTTCTTCATCCTCTCTTCATTTTCCTCGTCCTCCCCCTCCTCCTCTTCTTCCTCCCCTTTTTCTCTTCTTCCTCCCCTCTTTCTCTTCTTCCTCCCCTCTTTCTCTTCCTCCTCCTCCTCTACCTCGCCCTCCTCCCACTCTTTCTCTCCTTCCTCGCCCTCCCCTCCTTCTCTTCTCCCTCTCCCCTCCTCCTCCTCGTCTTCCCCCTCTTCCTCCTTCTCTTTTTCCTCGCCCTCCCCTCCTTTTCTTCTTCCTGTCCCCTCCTCCTTGCCCCTCTTCCTCGCCCCTCTTCCTTCTCCTCGTACCCCCCCCTTCCTCTCCCTCCTCCTCTGGTGCAGGAGGTTACAACGTCTCACTCGTGCAGGTGTAGAGGCGGTGAAGGTCACGTACCACTGGCCAAGTTGGGCCGCCTGGTTCACACTTGTGCACGTTCACCCTCTCTCACGCTCACACTCCTTCACCCCGCTCTCACACTCTTAAGCTCACACACACACACACACACACACACACACTGTTCTTAAGTCCATCTCTTACAAAAAAAAAACACACACAGTATACGCTACCTCTTGCTCACGGCAGTCTTGTATACACACACAGTTGCACACGTTGGTATTCCTCAACACGAGTACAGTCAACACACACACACACTTACAAACGCTAACTTGGACAAACAAATAGTTGTGTACATAATTCCACACAGCAACGCACCGCCAGTATTGTTCGTCTGTGAAGTAGTATTTGTACTGTAGTGTTAGGCGTACAGAACATTACCAGGCACATCTGATGTTACATGTTGTGATTCTCTTACAGTGTTACTACACACACCCTGTTATGGATGTATGTGCGATTATTTTTGTTTACGGTGAGAGAGAGAGAGAGAGAGAGAGAGAGAGAGAGAGAGAGAGAGAGAGAGAGAATTAGTGTCTTAGTTATACTGAATACAACAGGCTCACGTATACCCCCCACTGACTTACGGATTTGGATATATATATATATATATATATATATATATATATATATATATATATATATATATATATATATATATATATATATATTTATATATATATATATATATATATATATTATTATATATATATTTATTTATTTATTTATGTATTTATATTTTTAATTTTTTGTTCTTACCTTTTTATATAGATTTTCTTTTTAGTGGAGACATTTATAAGTTTCAGGCAGGTTATATACCGAGTCATTGTTGGATTTTTTTTTGGGGGGGGGGGGGGAGGATGTGAGACCGTAAGGTTCACTCCCATGCTCCATAACACACGTTTTTCTATACAAGTGTCTAGAATATCCATCTTAAATATTACAAGTTCTTATACCAGTCTGTCATACATATTGCAAATGTTTCTCAGATTGATTTTGTATGTTGCATAGCTTGTCAGAATCTCGTGGAGGTATTTCACGTCCTTGTACAGGTCTGTATCAATGTTGCAGGGATCCTCTAAGGTTTAAATCATGCAGTAGGTGTGTTGAAGGTCTTGTCTATACCACTTGGAGTATGTGTAGTGTTCCCACTGTTCTCAGATACGATGCGAGATATTTACTTTTTTTATAGAGTTGAAAATATGTTGAAAATATCTTGTAAGTTTTTTATTTAATTTTGATATTTTTTGCGATTTTTTTTCTTACGAATTTGAAAACATGTAAAATGCGTCTAATACTTTTCATAAAATTTATAATATATTGTTAATTGCATTTAAGATGGGTGATAAATTTTAAAAATATGTTTCACGCAGCTTATAAAATGTGTGAAATTGTTTTTGGTATTTTACATAATGCTTGGTGAAAGTCTTTCGTCTGAAGTGCGGTGATACACATGATTCTCTCGTTAAGCTGATGGCGGCGTCCCTCACTTCACTCACACCTGATGGATATGACCCTTCCTGATGGCTCATGAATACGCTAATTCGCATACATCAGCCTCTTAGTGTGTGTGTGTGTGTCACCACTCGTAAAGCTAGGGCAGTTTCCTCTCGCTGCCGCCTCGTTAAAGTTGCAGAAAGAGGTGTTTGTGTGACATTACTGGTTGATGAGATGATGCTGGTTGTTTGGTCGACTGTATGGTTGATAGGTCGACTTGTATGGTTGATGGGTCGACTTGTATGGTTGAGAGATCGACTGTATGGTTAAGGAAGGTTGATTATTGATTCAGACGGTGAACTGTATATCTTCCGGGTTCAATAATACGGAAAAATCGTGAATTTTATGACCGGGAAGAATACCTCCTTTGAGTTGAGGGGTTGACCGCTATATGGGAAAAAAATGCACTTGGGTTGAATAATTCACCATACGGTTGATTGAATGACGATCTGGTTACTCGGGAGCCACTGTGTGATTGTTTATTGGTGGTGGTGCTGAGGAGGATTTGTGGTAGTGAGAGGCAGGTGAGAAGTTATTTGTGTAGTAACTGGTCTGATGAACTCCCAGCCCTAGCACACCTTAACCTAACCTAACCTAACTTAACTTAAACATCTGCATATAAAGTGATAAGGAATGGCTGTCACAGGGAGAGATGGCTGGAGATAACGAGAGAACATGACAGGGAGTGAGATGTTTAGGAGGCAGAGAATGTGTCGGAGGTCCGGAGTGTGGATTTAATGGGACTTAAGAATGTGTTTCAGAGAAGGTGAAATTAGATCAGGTGAGGGAGCAGTGAGTTAAGCATGTTGGGGATGTTATTGTTATTATTTTAATATTAATGATAGTAATACGAGTCGTAGCAGTAGTGATAATAGTAGTATTAATATTAATATTATTATTATTTGTAAGAGCAGTCGTAGTAGTAGTAGTAGTAGCCGACAACAGTAGCAGATATTGACTATGAGGCAACAGTCACTGAATGCCGCATTGATTTTCGGCTCAACTTACTCAACACAGGTAGGACAGCTACTTATGTATTAGGATAGTTAACTTTAAGGTAATAAAATGGCGGCGAAGGTGTGGCTATAGGGGGAGGATGGAGGCCACGTTACTTAAAAAAAAAGTAGTAGTAGTAGTCACAAGGAGACAGTGCCGTTGTCAAATCTATTCAGGAAGGTGTCGCCCTGTGGGCCAAACACTGAAAATATTTGAAGCAGGATGTTTTGAACTGTTGGAGGTTATTTGATATAGGAGACACGTTAGGTCGCATAAATTAACCCAGTAACGCCATCAATCCTAATAATTTCAGACTTCCATATTTTTGACGTTTTTCTTGTGAGTTATCTACCTCGGTGGTCCTGTGGTTGTTGTGGTGTTGGCACTTGTTGGGGTTCTACAGGTGAATGGGTTATGTAAATTATCGGGTTAATATTATTGATTGTATATGTAACCCGCCAAGCGATAATATACCGGGATTTTATGATCTTACGTTGGACCTTCCGTTCGTTCGTCCTGTTTTTCTTTCCTTGTCTCATCCTTTGATTGCTTTGACTAATTCATATCATCATACGCTTCTTCCTAAGCTCAACGTTAAGTGAACCTTGTACTAGATATACCTCTTATTCTTATGGTCTCTATTTACTAATTTTCTAAATATCTGAATCAAAATCAAATTAATAAGGTCTGTGTTAAGTTGGGAGGCAGGTTTGTGCAGTGTTAAAAGTTGTGTCCGTCTAACTCAGCACTAAATAGTCTGATGCAGCAACACTTCATCTTGGATTACTCTGGCGGGATATTGTATACTGTACTGTATTGATCGGTGTGTGTGTGTGTGTGTGTGTTTTGTGTGTGTGTGCGTGCGTGCGTGCGTGCGTGCGTGTGGAAGAGGATGCTGGGAGATATCTGGAGAAAAGAATTAAAGATATGTGTGGGGCTGCAGGTGTGGTATGGGAGTATTGTGATGGTGGGCCACATTGTTCTGTGCTGTGTGTGGCATTGGGCGGGACACAGCTGTGCATATGTGTGGTGTTGGGCAGCACGACACTCTCCACCTGGAGTGTCAGGTGCCAAGGGGGTGAGGGTCAGTGAAGTGTGACCTGGGTGCTCGTGAACCCCTCCCCTTACATAGTCTCTCTCTCTCTCTCTCTCTCTCTCTCTCTCTCTCTCTCTCTCTCCAGCTGGCATGACTTTTGCCAACTGTCTTGACGTATGCGATGTTGTGACGTCACTAAATGTCATTACCCTTGCCAGGTGTCATGACCCTCGCCAGCTGTCGTGATCCTTGCCAACTGTCATGACCCTCGCCAGCTGTCATGAGTCACCACTTACCAGCAGTTATTGCCCTTACCGGCTGTATCTAATATTGGTCATGACTTACCAGTTATCGTGACCTCCAACTGTTGTTATGACACAACATCTGTCATGTTTATTACTAACTGTTTTAAAACCTATCGATTAACCCCCGCCACTTGACATTACCATCATCAGCTGACATGACCTTTTATATGTTGTTCCTGCCCCCACCAGCTGTCATGACCCTTATCAGTCGACCTGACCCTTGACATGTTGTTGCTGTCCACACAACTGAGTGAGGCAGCATACCTGGTCCTGTTGTCCACCTGAGGAATGTAGCGGTCAGTGTAGCTCCGCCGTGTTTTACCCCAGTTGTGGATGCTAGCCGGCGTCTCCCGCCTCCTCTCCGCGGAGAAAAATGCTGGTGACGATGTTGTTGTTGTCCCGGATGTGAGTGGAAGAGTCGCCCCGCGCAACTGAATTCCGGAATATAAACAGGAAATTGAAACCTTACACCCTAGGACACTGGCGACATAAATTCCTTCACATATAAACTCATCATTGTGTACACAAACATTATATATATATATATATATAATATATATATATATATATATATATATTATATATATATATATACTGTATATAATGTTAGTTAAATACTAAGTACTGTATCTAACTATCGCAAATAGATATATAGTTTAATGAACTGTGAACGTCAGGTTGATCCACAGAGTAGAAAAGAAACTTGAAACAGTTAGTTCTTTAAGGTCGGCAGATTGAAACTTGTGGGACAACAGCTCTGAGGAAGATAATTTTCAGCAGCTTTAGCTTTTGAAAAAAAAATGTTTGTAAGCGAGAATTTCTCTACGGTGAGGAGGGAGAGGGGGGGGGGGGCATACTTGTAATTTTACTCCTGTTAATGTTTTACCTACCTTTACTACTTACCCTTACCCCAGCCCCACAACCGTTAACATCACCAATAACCTAACCTAACCTTTGACCTCTTGCCGCATCATTCTTACCGACCTAACTACCTTATATCTTCTTACTCCCCTCTCTCATTTATTAACCTTTTCATTCCCCCTCTATCCTCTTTCTTACTCCCCATTGCTCCCTCCCCACACCCACACCACGACCCCACCACACCCACACCACGACCCCACCACACCCACACCACGACCCCACCACACCCACACCACGACCCCACCACACCCACACCACGACCCCACCACACCCACACCACGACCCCACCACACCCACACCACGACCCCACCACGATCCCCACGCCCACATACCACGAGCCCCCCCACACTCACACCATTACCACGACCTACCCTCGCCACGACCCCTCCCCACCCACACCACGACCCCACCCACACACCACTTGGGGGATGTGTCAGTCCCAAGGGTATATATGTCCTTGTTCCGCTCAGTGGTTCTTAAGTGGCTTTGTTCTCTGTCTGCCGTGGCTGTGTGAGTGGCTGTTTGTCTTGGACACTCATCGTAGCTGTCTCTGTGGCTGTCAGACCAAGCAATCCGACTGGCCATTAAAGTGCGCGCGCGCGCGCACACACACACACACACACACACACACACACACACACACAGTGTCCCCATGACCACGTGGGGTCTTTCATATCAACACCTGACAACGAGTTACTACACCACGTGAACACCTCACCACCTGGTGTCTCAATGACCAGCCCAGGCCCGGGCCATCAACTGTAAACTATAATAATTTGTATGTTCAATTCATGTTCCTTCGGGCTGCAGAACTTTGCAATAAACCGTTAATTATTATTATTACACACACACATACGAGAGAGAGAGAGAGAGAGAGAGAGAGAGAGAGAGAGAGAGAGAGAGCAGTATAGTGTATAAAAAGATCCACACATTCTGTCCGTCCTCTTTGAAAGGCCAATATATTCGATGTTAGTAATAACGAGGAATAAATCACATTACTACACTATATGATCACGCTATATAGACCGATAGAGCGGTTCACCCCAGGGAAGTTGGGACCCCAGGCTGGTGGAGAGAGAGAGAGAGAGAGAGAGAGAGAGAGAGAGAGAGAGAGAGAGAGAGATGTAAAGTAGAAGTCAGAGGTGGGATAAGGTAGTAGGAGTGATAAAATTAGGGGGATGAAGAAAGGATAAGAGTTAGAGAGAAAGAAAATGTGTGTGTGTGTAAGGTTAGAGCCATTACTAAGGTAAGAAGCAGGATAAGGTAACAGAGAAGGATAACTCCCCCGGGGCACCACTACCAGCACACTGTATCTACTCTACTAACGAAGGTACACTTCCCCTGGGTCACTACCACCACCACGACACTGTGTCTCCTCCACTCAGAACACTTAATTGTGTGTGTGTGTGTCGCGCCGGGACCCTCCGCACTACCGCACCCCAAGTACCTCCCTTCTCCCTCCCTTCCTAATCTACTTCCGGGTGTAAAATTGAAGATGGTTCGTGTCTTCATGTTTCTAATTGCGTGTGGCTAGTGTCCAGTGTACAACAAAACAATGATAATAATAATAATAATGATAATAATAATAATAATAATAATAAAACTAATACAGTATTATTTTATTGACAACCCCACGTAATGAAACAAATACTGTATGCAGCTGGCTCCAATAGTCAACCGAGCTTCTATCTTTAATGTTGACCTTGTTGACATTGAAAGTTGAAAATCGCTGCGTTATATCACATTGCATTACGGAGATATTGTTTATACTGTATCTTAACCCAAAAAAGTTATTTGTGTGTGTGTGTGTGTGTGTGTTCAGTTTTTCCAGGTAGAATCACTTTACGATGTCCAGTAAACTATCAATGAGGCGGAGTGGTGGTGGGAGGCATACCAGAGTGTAGCAGTTATGGGTGGTGGCCTCTCATTGGTTGGGGGTTATCGGAAGGTGATATCGTAGTGAGGGTTGTAAAGTTAATGGTGGTTAGGAGACTGCTGCCTCGCCCCGCCCCGCCCCAGCATCTGTTTTTTTTACCAGAATTTCTACTGCAGAGAAACAAATAAAATTAACGTGATAACATAACATATAACATAAAATAACGCAACGTAACGTAACACAAAACAACGCAACGCAACACATAGGTAACATATCTTTCGAACGTTCTTATATTCTGCCCCCCCCCCCCCCACCCCACACACACACACATTGTTCAACACTCTTTGATGGTAAACTCAATTACCGGCGCCAGTGGCTCTCCACACATTAAACAGAATCGATCCTGTTGACTCTCTGATGTACAATTCCTTCATTCCAACTCTTACTTCATCAACACTTTAGAGTTATCATCATTTTTACTGCATATTATTTTTCATATTTACACAATTCCTTATTCTCCTTTTTCCTGTATATTCGTAAATTTATTCTTGTTGTTATTCTATTTTTTTACTATTAATTTCATATGTATTTACCATTCACATTTTTTTTTTTTTTGGCATTTACATTAATTATTTTATTTCTCTTATTATTCTCAATTTTTTAAAACTTATCGTCACTTTGTAATTTTTTTCTCTCCTCACATCAATAAGGGAGACGAGTGAAGGAGGTTAGTGTACAGTATATTATCTTGATGTCTTTTTGCTTAGTGTTCCTTTTTTCTTCAGTCGTTGTTAGTTTTTGTTGTTTGTCGACCATTAACTTCACATTTCTTTCCCTATTTGTGTATTTGTTTATCTGTCTGTCTGTATATCAGTATGTATGTCCTTCTTATCTTGCATTGGCCGTAATTGTCAAGTTGTTGTTTACTAATCAGTTAATTATTGGTCTAACACTGACCTAACTCCCCAGGCATCGATAGGGTGTGTTTAATTATCTAGTGAAATAAACTGGAATCACTGGGGTGTCTAATTTTCAGGTGCTCCGTTATACATTCTCATCTGTTTTTAAAGCTTTCTCGGTAATGTCCCCAAGTTATGTATAAAACTGTATATGAATAACTCTTATAATACATTGTCGTTTAATAATTCATATGTAAAGTAGCAATATGTATCCGTCGGGTCATTGTCACGTCTCCCAATAGGCCGAGACTATGGTGATGACGAGATTGTGGTGATGACGAGATAGTGGTGATGACGAGATAGTGGTGATGACTAGACAATAATGATGATGAGATTCTGGAATATTCCGTCTCGTAGTCCAGATGTGTAGCTAAACTATTTACTGGTCTCAGCTGTACCCAGTTTACCACACACAGAAGAGCGGTCTAGTGGATATCTTTCATGTCGATAATTAATAGGGAATTCCCGATTGGTTAGCCTATATGCATGTACTCTGTGTGTGTGTGTGTGTGTGTGTGTGCAACAGTTTGGTCTTCCGTGTGCAAGTGAGCATGTGCAGTCAGTCAGTCGATCGTAGCACATTCTTAAGGGCTGTTAAATAAAGTCAATATAAGTAGTCACGTGATGGTGGATATTTCATGAGGGACATATAGCGTTATACTCATCCGTCAGATTATTTTAGTTATAATGTATACCAGATCGATGGCCCGTCAGGACTTCTACTTACTGGACCTTTTCACTCGACAAGTTTATATATATAAAAAAAAAGGTAAATTATTTTTTTTCTTCTAGATTTATCATTATTTACATACATTTGTAAATAAACAAAAGATTCGACGCTAAAAATATCACGTAGGTTAAATCTTTATACTCAGATTTGTTTATTTATTACAAGTATATGTTGGGTATTGCTAAGTGGATATTTCTTTGTGTGGATTAACTTTTATTCACTTACATAATCCACAAGTATATGTTGGGTATTGCTAAGTGGATATTTCTTTGTGTGGATTAACTTTTATTCACTTACACAATCCACAAGTATATGTTGGGTATTGCTAAGTGGATATTTCTCTGTGTGGATTAACTTTTATTCACTTACACAATCCACAAGTATATGTTGGGTATTGCTAAGTGGATATTTCTTTGTGTGGATTAACTTTTATTCACTTACATAATCCACAAGTATATGTTGGGTATTGCTAAGTGGATATTTCTTTGTGTGGATTAACTTTTATTCACTTACACAATCCACAAGTATATGTTGGGTATTGCTAAGTGGATATTTCTCTGTGTGGATTAACTTTTGTCTTGCCCAGCAGTGAAGTAGTAAAATATAGTTAGGGTGTTGGCCACGCGAGGGTGCATTAGTACATGTATTTGTTTCTGTAGCGACTTGTGTATGTATCTGTGCATGTATCACCTGTGCATTGATTTACCTGTGCAAGTATTATCACCTGTGCATGTATCATCACCTGTGCATGTATCATCACCTGTGCTTGTATCATCACCTGTGCATGTATCATCACCTGTGCATGTATCATCACCTGTGCATGTATCATCACCTGTGCATGTATCATCACCTGTGCTTGTATCATCACCTGTGCATGTATCATCACCTGTGCATGTATCATCACCTGTGCATGTATCATCACCTGTGCATGTATCATCACCTGTGCATGTATCATCACCTGTGCATGTATTTCCCCTCTTCTGGTATCTCTACTTAACCTTAAAGAAGATGAAGTACATACAAGGTGTCACTAAGCATATAAAATAATGCTGAGTGATGTGTTGCAGTGTTTGATGTGTTGCAGTGTTTGATGTGTTGCAGTGTTTGATGTGTTGCAGTGTTTGATGTGTTGCTGTGTTTGATGTGTTGCAGTGTTTGATGTGTTGCTGTGTTCGACGTGTTGCAGTGTTTGATGTGTTGCAGTGTTTGATGTGTTGCTGTGTTTGATGTGTTGCAGTGTTTGATGTGTTGCTGTGTTTGATGTGTTGCTGTGTTTGATGTGTTGCTGTGTTTGATGTGTTGCAATGTTTGATGTGTTGCAGTGTTTGATGTGTTGCAGTGTTTGATGTGTTGCAGTGTTTGTTGTGTTGCAGTGTTTGTTGTGTTGCAGTGTTTGTTGTGTTGCAGTGTTTGTTGTGTTGCAGTGTTTGATGTGTTGCAATGTTTGGTGTGTTGCAGTGTTTGATGTGTTGCAGTGTTTGGTGTGTTGCTGTGTTTGATGTGTTGCAGTGTTTGTTGTGTTGCAGTGTTTGATGTGTTGCAGTGTTTGATGTGTTGCAGTGTTTGATGTGTTGCAGTGTTTGATGTGTTGCAGTGTTTGATGTGTTGCTGTGTTTGATGTGTTGCAGTGTTTGTTGTGTTGCAGTGTTTGTTGTGTTGCAGTGTTTGGTGTGTTGCAATGTTTGGTGTGTTGCAGTGTTTGATGTGTTGCGGTGTTTGATGTGTTGCAGTGTTTGATGTGTTGCAGTGTTTGATGTGTTGCAGTGTTTGATGTGTTGCGGTGTTAGAACTGTTGTAGCGTTTTATGTATTGCACTGTTACATGTGTTGCAGTATTAGATGTGTTGCAGTGTTATCTGTGTTGCAATATTGCAGTGTTAGAGGTGTTGTAGCGTTTGGTGTGTTGCACTGCTACGTGTGTTGTAGTGTTTGTTGTGTTGCAGTGCTAGGTGTGTTGCAGTATTATATAAGCTGCAGTGTTTGATTTGTTGCAGTGTTTGATGTATTGTAGTGGTTATGTTACAGCGTTTGATGTGTTGCAGTATTTGATATGTTGCAATGCTTGATGTGTTGCAGTGTTGCGTATGGAGATTCATGTTGTTATGCCGCGAGTGTAATACGATTCTGTTATTACTTGGTGTTGTAGTGGAGCCCGATACTTATGACCGTGTGGCATGTGTCTCGTGATGCAATGTACCATGATATGTTGCATGTTGAAGTATTGGATATTGCAGTTTATCGTGAGCTGTTCCGTGTTGCTCTGTTTTCTGTGTTGCCTTTTTATTGCAATTTTCTTTGTGGTGTTTCATATTGCAATAATCAATGTGTGTGTGTGTGTGTGTGTGTGTGTGTGTTTGAGTGTTTTGTAGATGATATTGCATGTTGCAGAGTGACGTCAGTACTGGGGTGAGTTGAGGGGTGAGGCAAGATCCCCGCCCACACAAGCACCAGGTAACACACGCACACACACACACACACGAGACTACATTTACTACCTCTACTCTTTCATTATTAACTGTGGCTGTCTCTAACGCTACTCCACATAGGTGTATTTTACGTTAAATTAATGTTACCGTCATGTACGCAGCCTTTTCATTACCATATGTGCTTGTCAGTAGTTGTGTAGTGCTAGTGTGTGTGTGTGTGTGTGTGTGTGTTAAGTATACATATGTTGTAAAAGACCCAGTTGGTTTACAAATATCCAGACGGGCGTGAGAGAGACGTAGTAATTATCCCTCCTCAACTTACCTGTGATACGTGACACCGCCGGGCTCCCACCTGGCTGACACCATAGGGTTGAGTCGTAAATGTTTCATGGTGATGGGAGCGTGTGAGTGTTGCGGGTCGTTGGCTGAAGCTCGGTGTCCTTTCATGTAAAATAATAATAATAGTAATAGGAGAAAGAAAGTGTATTGTCATCACGCTGTGTTAACTCTAGTCTTTTATTAGTGGTGTTTGTGGTCGCATGCAGGGCGGGGAGTGCATGTGTGGGTCTACTTAGCCACGCTCTCCACTTCTCTTTCATTACGTACCTCGCTTCTGAGTGGCGCCACTAGTGCATGTGTTTGGTACTGACTGATACGTAGTAAGACTGATACGGCCTTGGACTTGAAGTAACACTACCATTAACATGGTTGGGAGTAGCCTTGGACTTGAAGTAACACTGCCATTAACAATGTTGGGAGTAGCCTTGGACTTGAAGTAACACTACCATTAACAAGGTTGGGAGTAGCCTTGGACTTGAAGTAACACTACCATTAACAAGGTTGGGAGTAGCCTTGGACTTGAAGTAACACTACCATTAACCAGGTTGGGAGTAGCCTTGGACTTGAAGTAACACTACCATTAACATGGTTGGGAGTAGCCTTGGACTTGAAGTAACACTGCCATTAACAATGTTGGGAGTAGCCTTGGACTTGAAGTAACACTACCATTAACAAGGTTGGGAGTAGCCTTGGACTTGAAGTAACACTACCATTAACAAGGTTGGGAGTAGCCTTGGACTTGAAGTAACACTACCATTAACATGGTTGGGAGTAGCCTTGGACTTGAAGTAACACTGCCATTAACAATGTTGGGAGTAGCCTTGGACTTGAAGTAACACTACCATTAACAAGGTTGGGAGTAGCCTTGGACTTGAAGTAACACTACCATTAACAAGGTTGGGAGTAGCCTTGGACTTGATCTGTCTGTAGTAGTAGATGGTGGATGGTACCTATTGGTCAGTCTTCACGTACATAGGGGTCATGACCTTTATTGTGACCCCGAAGACCCACATTTATTCTGAAGTCATGACCTTTATTGTGACCCCGAAGACCAACACCTTTACCATGGCTTCAAGACCTGTTTTGCTGATCCCGTGGGTGAAACAAATATCACTTACGCTGCGGAGTCATGACCTGTACAGTGACCCTAAGACATGATAGGTCACGCTAAGTTGTTGTTTCCAAGTTTGCATGTGTGTGTGTGTGTGTGTGTGTGTGAGACGCGCTCATCAAACAATACTATTAATCTTTTGAGCCGAAATTTTATTATCCTCATAATTTGACTCGCGGAAAAATATTTCAAATTCTGTATTTACATTAATATTCTACACTTCAGTTTATTAATCGAATTTATATAGAACCTTTCCTAGCCGGTGATACTGAGTACAATATGATTAATTTTCTATTTTATTTACAATTATTTTTATGTTTGGTATTTTATTATTATTATTTATTTTTATTTTATTTTTTATATTTTATTTTTTATTATTTTATTTTTTTGTATACTGTTGAACTTAGACAATGAGAGTTAAATGTGGTACAATATGTCCTTAGACTTTACAGAGGTGGCTGTTATTACTGTATTTTGAAGTGAAGTTCATATCGGGTCAGGTCAACACTGTCTATGGCGCGAGGTGGGAGGGGGAGGCAAGGAGGGGGTGATGGTCAACAACAGGGACGCAACGCAAACATCTGCCTTCAGTAAGTCAGATGAAGAGTTACAGACAAAATATATCGGTCAAACTCTACGTTACTAGGGATGGTACCGGTAGTGTGTGTGTGTCAGAGAGAGAGAGAGAGAGAGAGAGAGAGAGAGGAGAGAGGAGGCAGGAGAGAGAGATAGAAGGGAGGAGAGAGAGAGAGAGAGAGAGGAGAGAGGAGGCAGGAGAGAGAGATAGAAGGAAGGAGAGGGAGAGAGAGAGGAGAAAGAAAGAGAAAAGGGAGAAGAGAGAGAGAGAAAAAGGAGTTAACTAATCAAAGTCCTCTCTCACCCCCTGACTCATTTCTGACTCACTCCCTGACTCACTCCCTGACCATCCGAGGGCCAGCTGGCAGGAGGAACCCACCCAGCCACCTGTCTGAGATTGTATCACAATGTGTCGACAATAATTAAGTTTAGGTAAATTTAAGGGTGAGGAGGGGGGAGGTAGGGTGAAGGGAAGGGAGGAGTTAGGGTGGTGTGAGGGAACTGAGGTGGAGGGAAGGGAGGAGATGTCATGGGGGGGAGACAGTGTGAAGAGGAAGCAACTAGGGTGAGGTTTTAGGTAACAACTGAGGACAAGGTATATATATATATATATCTGTCGAGGGCGAGGTACCTGTCGAGGGCGAGGTACCTGTCGAGGGCGAGGTACCTGTCGAGGGTGTGGTACCTGTCGAGGGTGAGGTACTTGTCGAGGGTGAGGTACCTGTCGAGGGTGAGGTACTTGTCGAGGGTGAGGTACCTGCCGAGGGTGAGGTACCGAGTGAGGGTGAGGGTAAATATTGTTGAGGCATGGAAAGGAGGCTCTATGGGGCCCTGAGATTGACTTTAACAGATTGGCTCTCATATGACTGGTGATGGGAGAGAAGGAATGAAGGAAGGAAGGAAGGAAGGAAGGAGAAAGAGAGGGAGGGAAGGAAGGACGGAGAGAGGGAGAGGGAGGGAAGGACGGAGAGAAGGAAAGGGGATGAAGGAAAAAGGGAAAGAAGGAGAGGGAATGAAAAAAACAGAAAGAAAGATGGGAATTAAGAAGGAAATGAGATGACAATAGAAAATACTGCAGGAGAATGATAGAAGGAAGAAAATTGTGATGATGAAGGAGGGGAGAAGGAAGTAAGGCTAAAGATAGAAGTGGCAGCAAGAGAAGGCCAGGAGGGAGACACTACAGCAAGAGATAAGGATGCGGGAGGGGGGAAGGGATGAAAGGAGGGGGGAAGGGATGAAAGGAGGGGGGGAAGGGATGAAAGGAGGGGGGGAAGGGATGAAAGGAGGGGGGAAGGGATGAAAGGAGGGGGGAAGGGATGAAAGGAGGGGGGGAAGGGATGAAAGGAGGGGGGAAGGGATGAAAGGAGGGGGAAAATGAGGGAGGGAAGGAATAAACCCACAATCACATTACCGGGAATGAGCGGCCACTGACTGACTTGTGATGCTCTCATTTTGGTCCAGCTCTCCTCACCCCTACCACCCCCCTCCCCTCACCCCTCTCCTCCCTCCTTCCTCACCCCTCCCACCCCTCCTCATTCCCTCCCTCCCTCCCTCATTCACTTTTTTTTCCTCCTTCCTCACCCAGCCTCCTTCCTTCCCCCCTAACTTTTTACTCCTCCTTCCTCCTCTTTCCTTACCCCTCCTTCTTCTTCCCCCCCTCACCCCTCCGCCTTCATACCCCCTCACCTCTCCGCCTTCCCTCCCCTTTCTCCTCCTCCTTCATACCTCACTCCTCGGCTTTCCCTAACTCCTTCATCCCTCCACCTTCCTCCTACTTCCTAATCCCTCCTTCTTCTTCCTTCCCCCTCCTCCATTCTCACCCCCTCCATCTTTCCTCCACCTTCATTTTTCCTCTTTCGCACTCCTTCATCTCTCCTCCTCCGTCCTCACCCCTGTTTCTACTCCTTCCCTCATTCTTCATCCTCCTTCCTCTCCCATCCCTCCATTTTCCTCTTTCTCCATTCCTTAGCTTCCTATTATTGTCCTCACATTTACCTCCTATTCGTCTTATTTATGTCATGTATTACTGGTAGTGGTGGTGGTGGTAGTGGTGTTGCCATGGTTTAGTCGTCGTCGTGGTGTTGCCATGGTTTAGTCGTCGTCGTGGTGTTGCCATGGTTTAGTCGTCGTGGTGGTGTTGCCATGGTTTAGTCGTAGTGGTGGTGGTGTTGTCATGGTTTAGTCGTAGTGGTGGTGTTGCCATGGTTTAGTCGTCGTCGTGGTGTTGTCATGGTTTAGTCGTAGTGGTGGTGTTGCCATGGTTTAGTCGTCGTCGTGGTGTTGCCATGGTTTAGTCGTCGTCGTGGTGTTGCCATGGTTTAGTCGTCGTCGTGGTGTTGCCATGGTTTAGTCGTCGTCGTGGTGTTGCCATGGTTTAGTCGTCGTCGTGGTGTTGCCATGGTTTAGTCGTCGTCGTGGTGTTGTCATGGTTTAGTCGTAGTGGTGGTGGTGTTGTCATGGTTTACTCGTAGTGGTGGTGTTGCCATGGTTTAGTCGTGGTGGTGGTGTTGTCATGGTTTAGTCGTAGTGGTGGTGTTGCCATGGTTTAGTCGTGGTGGTGGTGTTGCCATGGTTTAGTCGTGGTGGTGGTGTTGCCATGGTTTAGTCGTAGTGGTGGTGGTGTTGCCATGGTTTAGTCGTGGTAGTGGTGTTGCCATGGTTTAGTCGTAGTGGTGGTGGTGTTGTCATGGTTTAGTCGTAGTGGTGGTGTTGCCATGGTTTAGTCGTAGTGGTGGTGTTGCCATGGTTTAGTCGTGGTAGTGGTGTTGCCATGGTTTAGTCGTAGTGGTGGTGGTGTTGTCATGGTTTACTCGTGGTGGTGGTGTTGCCATGGTTTAGTCGTGGTGGTGGTGTTGCCATGGTTTAGTCGTGGTGGTGGTGTTGCCATGGTTTAGTCGTAGTGGTGGTGGTGTTGCCATGGTTTAGTCGTGGTAGTGGTGTTGCCATGGTTTAGTCGTAGTGGTGGTGGTGTTGTCATGGTTTAGTCGTAGTGGTGGTGGTGTTGCCATGGTTTAGTCGTAGTGGTGGTGGTGTTGCCATGGTTTAGTCGTAGTGGTGGTGGTGTTGCCATGGTTTAGTCGTAGTGGTGGTGGTGTTGTCATGGTTTAGTCGTGGTAGTGGTGTTGCCATGGTTTAGTCGTAGTGGTGGTGGTGTTGTCATGGTTTAGTCGTAGTGGTGGTGGTGTTGCCATGGTTTAGTCGTAGTGGTGGTGATGTTGCCATGGTTTAGTCGTAGTGGTGGTGGTGTTGCCATGGTTTAGTCGTAGTGGTGGTGATGTTGTCATGGTTTAGTCGTAGTGGTGGTGGTGTTGCCATGGTTTAGTCGTGGTAGTGGTGTTGCCATGGTTTAGTCGTAGTGGTGGTGGTGTTGTCATGGTTTAGTCGTAGTGGTGGTGGTGTTGCCATGGTTTAGTCGTAGTGGTGGTGATGTTGCCATGGTTTAGTCGTAGTGGTGGTGGTGTTGCCATGGTTTAGTCGTGGTGGTGGTGTTGCCATGGTTTAGTCGTAGTGGTGGTGGTGTTGCCATGGCTTAGTCGTGGAGGTGATGTTGCCATGGTTTAGTCGTGGTGGTGGTTTTGCCATGGTTTAGTCGTAGTGGTGGTGGTGTTGTCATGGTTTAGTCGTAGTGGTGGTGGTGTTGTCATGGTTTAGTCGTAGTGGTGGTGGTGTTGCCATGGTTTAGTCGTAGTGGTGGTGGTGTTGTCATGGTTTAGTCGTAGTGGTGGTGGTGTTGCCATGGTTTAGTCGTGGTAGTGGTGTTGCCATGGTTTAGTCGTAGTGGTGGTGGTGTTGCCATGGTTTAGTCGTGGTAGTGGTGTTGCCATGGTTTAGTCGTAGTGGTGGTGATGTTGCCATGGTTTAGTCGTAGTGGTGGTGGTGTTGTCATGGTTTAGTCGTAGCGATGGTGATGTTGCCATGATTTAGTCGTAGTGGTGGTGGTGTTGCCATGGTTTAGTCGTAGTGGTGGTGGTGTTGCCATGGTTTAGTCGTAGTGGTGGTGGTGTTGTCATGGTTTAGTCGTAGTGGTGGTGGTGTTGCCATGGTTTAGTCGTCGTCGTGGTGTTGCCATGGTTTAGTCGTGGTGGTGGTGGTGTTGTTACCATGGTTTAGTCGTCGTCGTGGTGTTGCCATGGTTTAGTCGTAGTGGTGGTGATGTTGCCATGGTTTAGTCGTAGTGGTGGTGATGTTGCCATGGTTTAGTCGTAGTGGTGGTGGTGTTGTCATGGTTTAGTCGTGGTGGTGGAGGTGCCATGGTTTAGTCGTGGTGGTGGAGGTGCCATGGTTTAGTCGTAGTGGTGGTGGTGTTGCCATGGTTTAGTCGTGGTAGTGGTGTTGCCATGGTTTAGTCGTAGTGGTGGTGATGTTGCCATGGTTTAGTCGTGGTGGTGGAGGTGCCATGGTTTAGTCGTAGTGGTGGTGATGTTGCCATGGTTTAGTCGTAGTGGTGGTGGTGTTGTCATGGTTTAGTCGTAGTGGTGGTGGTGTTGCCGTGGTTTAGTCGTAGTGGTGGTGGTGTTGCCATGGTTTAGTCGTGGTGGTGGAGGTGCCATGGTTTAGTCGTAGTGGTGGTGATGTTGCCGTGGTTTAGTCGTAGTGGTGGTGGTGTTGCCATGGTTTAGTCGTAGTGGTGGTGATGTTGCCATGGTTTAGTCGTAGTGGTGGTGATGTTGCCATGGTTTAGTCGTAGTGGTGGTGGTGGTGTTGTCATGGTTTAGTCGTAGTGGTGGTGGTGTTGTCATGGTTTAGTCGTAGTGGTGGTGGTGTTGCCATGGTTTAGTCGTAGTGGTGGTGGTGTTGCCATGGTTTAGTCGTGGTGGTGGAGGTGCCATGGTTTAGTCGTAGTGGTGGTGATGTTGCCATGGTTTAGTCGTAGTGGTGGTGGTGTTGTCATGGTTTAGTCGTAGTGGTGGTGGTGTTGTCATGGTTTAGTCGTGGTGGTGGAGGTGGTGTTGTCATGGTTTAGTCGTAGTGGTGGTGGTGTTGCCATGGTTTAGTCGTGGTGGTGGTGATGTTGCCATGGTTTAGTCGTAGTGGTGGTGATGTTGTCATGGTTTAGTCGTAGTGGTGGTGGTGTTGCCATGGTTTAGTCGTCGTCGTGGTGTTGTCATGGTTTAGTCGTAGTGGTGGTGGTGTTGTCATGGTTTAGTCGTAGTGGTGGTGATGTTGCCATGGTTTAGTCGTAGTGGTGGTGATGTTGCCATGGTTTAGTCGTAGTGGTGGTGGTGGTGTTGTCATGGTTTAGTCGTCGTCGTGGTGTTGCCATGGTTTAGTCGTAGTGGTGGTGGTGTTGTCATGGTTTAGTCGTAGTGGTGGTGGTGTTGCCATGGTTTAGTCGTAGTGGTGGTGGTGTTGCCATGGTTTAGTCGTAGTGGTGGTGATGTTGCCATGGTTTAGTCGTAGTGGTGGTGATGTTGCCATGGTTTAGTCGTAGTGGTGGTGGTGGTGTTGTCATGGTTTAGTCGTAGTGGTGGTGGTGTTGTCATGGTTTAGTCGTAGTGGTGGTGGTGTTGCCATGGTTTAGTCGTAGTGGTGGTGGTGTTGCCATGGTTTAGTCGTGGTGGTGGAGGTGCCATGGTTTAGTCGTAGTGGTGGTGGTGTTGCCATGGTTTAGTCGTAGTGGTGGTGGTGTTGCCATGGTTTAGTCGTAGTGGTGGTGGTGTTGTCATGGTTTAGTCGTAGTGGTGGTGGTGTTGCCATGGTTTAGTCGTGGTGGTGGTGGTGTTGCCATGGTTTAGTCGTAGTGGTGGTGGTGTTGCCATGGTTTAGTCGTAGTGGTAGTGGTGTTGCCATGGTTTAGTCGTCGTCGTGGTGTTGCCATGGTTTAGTCGTAGTGGTGGAGGTGCCATGGGGGGTTGGCAGTCCAGTTCTTTAGTTCTCATTTATAAAAGTTAAGGAATATTGATCTAGTCTTTTGGTTTACCTAAGTCATTTTCATCATTGTTTCTAAACCTTTTATGTGAGTTTTTTTTCCTCAGGCGTTGGGATGTGTTATAGGACTTTGTGTTGTGCTGTCTTGTGTTGCGATGCGTTGTGTTGCGTATTGTGTTGTTGTGTTGCATTGTCTTGTGTTGCGTTGCTTTGTATTGTTGTGTTCTGTATTGTGTTGTTGCTTTGTCTTGTGTTGTGTTGCGTTGTTTTGTATTGTGTTGTGTTGTCTTGCGATGCGTTGTGTGTTGTGTTGTGTTCTTATTATTATTCATCACTGTTCTTGTTTCTTCTCTTTATTTCTGTCGTTTTATATACTTTATTTGTTTTGTTTTACCTTGTGTTACTCCCATTGAGATGTGTGTGTGTGTGTGTGTGTGTGTGTGAAATATGAGAGAGAGAGAGAGAGAAAGAGAGAGAGAGAGAGAGAGAGGTGAATCTCGTGATGTAATAGGGTGGGAGGATAACACAGGTGAATAAAGGAGGGAATTAGCAATAGAAGGATGATTGGTAAGTTGATTAAGTTAGTGTAGGCGACAGTAAAGATCAACACTGCCACGATTACATTCACGATATTTAGAGTAAAGTGAATCTTAATGGCAGGTTTTAATGGAGTAACACCTTATTGGGTAAACACTTCGATACTGCTGTGCGCCGCCCAAGATTTATATCGTAATGAAGGAGTCAAATACGGTTTTGTGTTTGTGGATTTCGTTTCATTTTATATAAGTTCTATTTTTAAGGGATTATGTTTAAAGGTCTGCCATGAGTTGTGTACAGTCGTCTGATCAAGTTATGGCCCAGACTGAGCTTGGTGTGAATAGATTCTGTATATATTTCCGATCAACTGAAGGTTCATCCATCTCACCTAACCTAACCAGACCTAACCTAACCTAACCTAACCTAACCTAACTCCAACCGGCCCCAGATAGTGTAAGGTCATTCAATCATCAGATAAAGGGTATGTCTAATCATCAGGTGATCCGATATCTCCCCCCTACCTTTTTTTTGCAAGACAACAATACCCGTGTTGGCTATACTGCACTGTACCTAATAACCCTTGTAGTTGAAGCGGTAAAAATTCAACCCAACAACAGTGACAAAGCCGAGTGAGTGTCTGGGGGTGGGGGAGGGGGGAAGGGGGAGGGAAATTCACGCGCTGGAGATGATAGTAAACACTGTGACGTCAGAGAACATGGCTGAGTGAACAGGTAAAGGTTATAAATTGACGGTAAAGAGAGTGTGTGTGTGTGTGTGTGTGTGTGTGTGTGGTAGAGCTGGAAGTGTTTATTGAAGGGGAAGATGTACAGGTTTAGTTAGGGGATATTTTTATTATTATTATTACACACACACACACACACACACGAACGATTTTCTCAGTTTCTTTATCTTCCTGTGACCTCTTTCCCTTGACCTCTGACCTTCATCCTAAGACCACTGGCCACTGGATTTTCATCGCTCTCCTTACATAGTGACTAATGAACTTACCTTACTGCTGATGATATTGGACCTTTAGGTTAGTTCTGACCCTTTATTCCCACACTTCTTCACGCTGACCTCTGATCTTTTTCCTACACTACTTCACGCTGACCCCTGACCTCATCGACTTGACCTATGCTATCTGCTGTTTTGTTTCATTGGAGAGAGAGAGAGAGAGAGAGAGAGAGAGAGAGAGAGAGAGAGAGAGAGAGAGAGAGAGTGAGTTTTGGGGGGGGGGGATGTTTTCACGCTAACGGGGGTGGGATATGAATGTGGTTTTGGTGGGGGGGGGGATGTTATCATGCTGGTGGGGTGGGTTAGTAGGTGGGCAAAGTGTAACCATCTTGGCATGAGTTTGTGTATGTGGACTCTAAATTAGCACGTTGTCTGGAGGGAGGCGTGGGTGGGACTGGCGAGAGGTGTGGGGGGTGGGGCTGGTTGGGGGTGTGGGTGGGGCTGGCGAGAGGTGTGGGGGGTGTGGGTGGGGCTGGTTGGGGGTGTGGGTGGGACTGGCGAGAGGTGTGGGGGGTGTTGGTGGGGCTGGTCGTTATCATGCTGGTGGGGGAGAAGCGTGGTGGTGATAAATGGGGACTTTTACCGTGCACCAGCCTCCAGCACTCCATACTAACTGCCTCTTCACACAACACCTCCAGTCTCCACTATAGTACTCCGCCCTATCACCCTTTCTCCCTTCCTCTCATCCTCCCTCCCTCCCTGCCTGCCTGCCTGCTTCTCTTTCATCCTCCTAGTCTTTCTGTCTCCCACCCTCTCTCCCTTTCTCCCTCTCATCCTCCATTCCTTTCTCCCTCTCATCCTCCATTCCTTCCTCCCTGTCATCCTCCCTCCCATCCTCACTGTCACTCCCCGACCTATCCTTTCTCCCACCCTCCGTCCCATCCTTCCCTCTCTTCCTATTCCTTCCGCTACCCCTCCTTCTGTCCTCCTCTTCCACCTTCCCATCTCCAACCTCTCCTATTTCCCTCTCTTCCTTACCCCGACTCCCATCCCCCCTTTTCTTCCCACCTCCAGCATCCCACCCTCTTTTGTTTCCTTCCTTCCTACTTTTCTCACTCTTACCTTCCTTACCTCCTATCCTCTCCTTCCCCTCTCCGTCACTGTTAATCATATCACGTAATGTTATGATGGGCGGCAGAGGTTGTGTGTGGGAGGGAGAGGTCCATCCTGTTGAGAGGCGAGTGAGAGGGCACATGAGACTGGAGAGAGAGGTAAAGTTGTGAAAGAGTGGGGTAGAGTGGAAGATTGAGGAGGAGGGGTGTGGGATTTTGTGGGTGAGAGTGGAGTGATGATGGGGGGAGAGTGGTGGTTCTCTCTTCATGGCCATCTGACAATCGTCTCTGTTAAGGACAAACTGTAAATGTTAACTAGATTCATCCTGACTTGCTGAGCTGAATTGACTTGACTCGTCTGACAACCTATAATTACAGTAGGTCATAGTGTGTACGGCTGACCTCCATCCACCGCTCAGGAACGATCAAAGACCCCCAATTTGACATTAGCTTATGGTATGTGTACACAGAAGCCACTATTACAGGTCAGGTTGTTGCCGCTTCCTTTGATGGGTGTGGGGAGCTCCTAGAAGGGGTCGTGTGTGGGTGTGGCTGACTCAGAGGTGGATGTGGATGTGCTTATCGGGTGATCTTTAGAAATACTACTTACAAGATCCCCAATTCCCTCCTTAACACTCCTTCACCCACGACACCCCCCCCCCCCCCCCGCCGCACACACACACGATACTCAGTGATATAGTGTATTAGTGTTTAGTGGTGACTATAATAATTAAAGGTGGATGAGACCGCCTTACTAATACCCCACGTGTTTGTGAAAGATTATTTTGTTAAGACTCTTAGAAGCTTACCGAGTTAGACGATCAGGTCATAATATACTCACAATACACCTACCAACATATACTGATACACTCAACGCCAAACATGTATTACAGCCTTGGCCCTTGATACACTCACAGCACATATACTGACATATAATGATACACTCAAGTGACTGAGCGTATAAATTTTTAGTCACAAACACAAAATCCCGAACTTCAAAGTGTTAGAACGAGTCTCTGAACTGATTGAGTCTCCCTGTGTTATCTTATTTGGGTTTGGCACAGTGTCGAATAAGAGTATAAACGAACCTTTTTTTTATGTTGACTACGTTAGTGGTCTTTATTATGTTACTGTGAAATGTTCGTCTTTTCACTCATTACACTCACCACACTGCCTTGTCACTCGCGAACAATAATAATAATAATAATAATAATAATAATAATAATAATAATAATAATAATAAATGAATAATAGTTAAAATCATCAAACAATTATCCAGTGTGTTTGACATGTGTATTGACAACTCAGGTATACGGTTATATCGAGACGGTGCAGGTGTACAACAGTAGTAAACAGCAGCCTAATTTGTTTAAAGAGAGCCGACAAAGCTATCAGATGCTATTTCCAGTAGGGTCCATGTCTTTCACTTCTTACTATCCCCAAATCTACGAGCAATTAGCTACAACAAAATGTAGAATAGTCCGTAAAGATACACTTGTTACCTCTACATCTTCCTCGAGTAATATTGTCGAAGAAGTGTTTTAAAATTGTACGTAATTTTCGACAACATATACGATGGCTTGAAGGCAGTGTCCGTGAAGGCATAATATTTCTAAAGTCTCCCCTCATCAGGTCTCCGTTCTCTGTGTGGGGCTAACATTCCCTCACGGGCAGGCAAGGTTCGCGCTGGAGCTCCCCTGCCCTGCCCTCACTCACTCACCCACACACTGAAAGATTCCCCAAGAATTCCTTTTGGCCACCCCTTTGGAATGCCCATTACTATTCCCGACGTGGTGTTCCCAGTAAAGGCCTGGCATCTATTAGAGCCAAGATTTACGGGTGGGGCAAATCCAGTTTTGGGGTGTATTAGGTGACCCAGGTGTAGGTGTCAAGGGGAGGAATAATGGTGTGGAGTTTCTGGTCTTATTTCATGGAGCTGTGTGATGGTGTTTTAATGACGGGGCTCAATGGCGGAGATCCCACACATTGTCTCACGTCCCAGGCTTTTTATCTCTCTCTCTCTCTCTCTCTCTCTCTCTCTCTCTCTCTCTCTCTCTCTCTCTCTCTCTCTCTCTCTCTCTCTCTCGGACCATTTTATGTTTGTTTTTATTTTATTTTTTATTTTTTAGAGGTATAGGGAGGATAAGAGGGAGGAGAAGAAGGAAAGAGGGAGAAGAGGGAGGAGAAGAAGGAAAGAGGGAGGAGAAGAAGGAAAGAGGGAGGAGAAGAAGGAAAGAGGGAGTGGGAAGGGAATGAGAAAGAATTAGGAAGGGAAAAAGAAAAGAGAAGGGAGGGGGAAAGTAAAGTGAGGGTTAGGGAGGGAGGGTGAGAGGGTTTGTGAAAGGAAAGAGAGAGGGAGTGAGTTTAGTAGGATGGAAGGGGGTGGAGTAGAGTAGGGTGGATGAGGTGGAGTGGAATAGGGTGGAGGAGAATGAAGAGGAGATGGAGTAGAGTGGAATGGAATAAACATGTGATTCAGAGAGGTTGTTGTAGTATCATGGAGCTTAAGGTGTTCACAATACACAGGTGACAGTCTTACCTGACACCCATCACTCAATTCTAACCTAACCTAACCTAACCTAACCAAGACTTAATCTGCCCAGGAAGAAGTTGAAAAATACTTGAAATTGAATAAGGAAGTTAACCAGCAGATCTTGGCCCTGAAGGTGCCCCGACCACACGTGACGTGGTCCAGTAGGTGCTAACACGGGTCTTCCTCTCACCCCGTGTGTTGCTGTTGTGTTAATAATTTGTCAGTGGACGATAGGACGATGTTGAAGGTTTGTAAATATCGCACGTTGAGTTTGTTGACATGGGTAGTGGCACCTTGCGAGGCGTGTGTGTGTTTAGGGACTAGTGGATGACGTGGCACTGTTGACAAAGGGATCGTGACACTCGGTGGGCCTTCGGATGTTGTTACGCTGACTGTTAACTGCAGCTTCACAATTAAGCCTCCTGGTGCCGGGACGCGACGGCGGGACTTTGTCATTGTTTGATTGATAATTTGACTGTGTCGGAACGCTAGCTGCTGCATGAGGGCGAGAGGAGTGGTGTACTACCAGTCATATGGGGATTCATTGAGTTTATTCAGAAATATCAGTATAAATTTAGATTTACAAGTACTGTAAGTTTCATGTGTTGATAATATCATAAAAGTGCAAGATAACTTCATGAATACTATTGACTATACAGACATAAAACTTCAGAAGCACATGTACAGTGATGAGGTCTACAAGAGTATTTTGAATGTAATCAATGAGGGTTTTTTTATAGCTCTTGGACCTTCGTTAATTTCTGGTTTAACTTTTGGTCACACCTTTACGCTCAACATACTTTAAGTTGTTAACCTTTGTTTTCAGTGTAAGAGGGACTTCAGTCCATGGTTAGGAAGACACAGTAAGTTACTTAAGTTGTAATAACGCAGAGAATATTAAGTATGGCTCATGATGTATCTTATATTGTATCTCACGGACTACAACACGACCACAGATGTACTATAGTAGAGGCTGCCTCGCGTGTGCCGCCGGCCAGGTGTAGTGGTTGGTGATCTTGACGAGAGATAACTGTGTGATGCCTTGTCTTCAGTGGCGCCACACGTCTCCACTGTAACAGTTGTTTGGGTTAAAAAGATCACCAAAAGATACTCTTCTCCAGCCCCCCCCCCCCCCCCACAACACACACAGAACACCAGCAAGTGCAGCGTACTTAATATTGGAAGAACCTTAGCAACATCAACCCTAGAGAAGTCGACTTGTGAAAGAGACCTAGGGGTACTTGTAAACCCGGACCTACGGCCTAGAAAACAGTGCGTTAATGTTCGAAATAAGGCAAACAGAGTATTGGGTTTTATATCTAGAAGTGTAAGTAACAAGAGTGCAGAGGTCTTATTGCAACTATATCTTGCTCTAGTCAGGCCGCACCTCGATTATGCGGTTCAGTTTTGGTGCCCTTATTTTAGAATGGATATCAATTCACTAGAGTCGGTGCAGCGAAGAATGACGAAAATGATTCCGGGACTTAGAATCCTTCCATATCAAGATAGGTTAAAGAAACTAAACTTGCATTCCCTAGAAAGACGAGGAGTGCGGGGAGATATGATAGAAGTATTTAAGTGGGTGAAAGGAATCAATAAAGGTGATATAAATAAAGTTCTTATAATATCCGAGCAGGACAGGACTCGGAACAACGGATTTAAGTTGGATAAGTTTAGGTTTAGGAGGGAGATAGGAAGGAACTGGCTTACAAATAAGGTGGTGGACGAGTGGAACAAGCTTAGCAACTTTGTAGTAAGTGCTGGAACGTTGGAAAGTTTCAAAAGGAGACTGGATAGAGTCATGGATGATAGAGAGTGGTAGTAACTCTCGACAGGAGCTGCCATGCACAGGCCAACCGGCCTATTGCAGACTCCTTATTCTCTTATGTTCTAATACTGGACTGTTTACCACGACTGTCATGAGAACACCTACTGTCATCACTCAGTGTTTTGGATAATCTAAGATACAACACCAACAATAATTTAATACATCTAAAAAAAACGGATAATGCTAAAAGAGAACCACGACTCCTTTTCCTTTATCAGTTGTGTATTCACTCGGCTGACTGTCAGGTAGTACTGTATGTATAGATAGATGTTACTGAGGTAAGAGGTGGGGGAGAGTCGTGTACTAGTGGTGTCTGATCCTCTACTGATAATGTTAGAGGGTTAATGCTCTTTAGGGTTATTCCTTTGGTTACTGTTTTTTCCCAAATTTTACGTATTTTTTTTTAATATTTTTTATTTTAATTTTTTTTAATAAAGTGCAAAAAAAATCGTAAATGACAGTTCTCGTCACATAAAGCAAGACTGTTTAACGTGACGAATGAACCTGTCGCTGGTCCCGTACAGAGTCATGAGCGCTGCCCATTAGAGGTTTATCCAGGCCTCAACAAATGATAAAAGCGATCTTGGGTAATAAAACAAAACTAAACCACAATTCGTCATGTTGTAAAATTAAGTTCGAGGTAATGTAGAATATATTAGAGTTGAGTACCTGGGTTAGGTTAGGTTAATCGGCCTAAGAATACTTTAACATGACCCAGGAAATCCCTACTTATATTATGGTCAACCTTTCCTAGACTCAGGTAAGGTAACTCTCCTGCCAGAACCCAAACCTAGCCAGTTGACAACACCTTCCCAACACACCTGAAAATTAATCAATACATCTTTGGTCTCGAAAGGTCTGGAACAAAGATTCAAGATTAAGGGAGACCAAGACCTAAGTACCTGAGACCTACATAATTGATAGGAGCCACCTGGTGTGTTTTAGACCCATAAATGTGTTCCAGTGTTGTACCTGTGTGGATGATGTCAAGTTTCAGGTTAAGGAGAGTATAATTGTGGACGTTTTATCTTGTAATATTTATTGGCAACCGAGCGAACAGTACAGTGGGTCCCGGTTATCGCGAGTAATGAAGTGATGTAGGTAACGTGACGCTGTGAGTTGATAAGATGAAAGAGGTGTGTGTGTGTGGGGGGGGGGGGGGGCTTTCTCTCTTATCCCTCCCCTTCCCTTCCACACCACCTACCCCCATCCCTCCCCCCTCCCCCCCCTCCCTCATCCCTCCCCCCTCCCCACTTGATAAATATATATGTGTATACGAGGTTTTACAGGGCCGCTCTTATCTGCCCTTATCATCGTGTTATCGGACAGGGACGAAACGCTATCACCTGTGGCACCGCGAGACGCTCAACTTCAACCTTTGGATTTTTCTCAAGACGGGTAAACAAACTCCTTTGTTTCTCCGATAATGAGATAACCTGACAGGAGAATCTGTTTTTCCCCTGAGAGAGAGAGAGAGAGAGAGAGAGAGAGAGAGAGAGGGGGGGGCTGGGACAGGGAAGGGTTTCGATGGGTCTGAGAGGTGCTGATACGGGGCTGAGGTGAGGATGGGGAGGGGCTGGGACGAGGAGGGATTTGGAGGGGAGGGGCTGGGTCGGACTGTCGGGAAGGGGCTAGAACATGGGTGGTGGCTTTATGGGGGGAGGTAGGGGCAGGGCTTAGGGGGTGAAGGTTTGTGAGAGACGAGGTTTTGAGATTGACGTTGTACGATTAAAAGAAATAGAGGAGGGGGAGAGAAGAGTGTGTTTGTGGCGGTGCGAATGGCTGAGTGTGTGTGTGGGTAGAAGTGTGTGTGTGTGTGGGGGGGGGGGGGGTATATAGTTTACAGTTTTTCTTTGAGGTGAGAGGAGAGGCAAGGATTGGTGATGCACAGATGTGTATATTTTTGTATGACAGATTGTGTATGCGTGGGATGTGCATGCTGGTGGTGTATATTTGTGGGGATGTGCATGATGTGGATGCATATGCGTTGAGAATATGCATAAAATGGATAAGTGTGCATGGGGATATGTATGATGTGGATATGTATGCGTGAGGATATGTATGATGTGGATATGTATGCATGGGGATATGTATGATGTGGATATGTATGCGTGGGGATATGTATGATGTGGATATGTATGTGTGGGGATATGCACGATGTGGATATGTATGCGTGGGGATGTGGTGAAGAGAACGCAAGTCATGTTGATAACCACCACGACCTCTTACCATCATATGTTGGATGTGTTGTCATCTAGGCAGCGTTAGGTAAGTCAGTAAGTGATAAGAGGAGCGTGTTGGAGTAGAAGGTGCTTCAGGCGATATGTAACTGTGTGTCACTGTGACCCGACCTTCAGCTCTCACGCGACCACATCTCACATGGACTGTACACCCTTCTTCCCTCACCTGTACACCCTTCTCCCCTCCCTCCCTCCGCTCACCTGTACACCCTTCTCCCCTCCGCTCACCTGTACACCCTTCTCCCCTCCGCTCACCTGTACACCCTCCCCTCCCCTCACCTGTTCACCCTCCCCTCTACTCACCTGTACACCTTCCCCTCCCCTCACCTGTACATCCTCCTCCCTTCACCTGTACACCCCTTCCCCTCATCTGTGCACCCCATTCCCCTCATCTGTACACCCTTCCCTCACCTGTGCACATCCTCCTCCTCTGTACACCACCACCCCATTACTTGTACATCTCCCCTCACTTGTAAACCCATCCCTCACCTGTACACCCTTTTCCCTTCACCTGTACACCCTCCCCCTCACCTGTACACCCACCTCCCCCTCACCTGTACACCCACCTCCCCTCACCTGTACACCCTCCCCCTCACCTGTACACCCTCTTCCCCTCACCTGTACACCCACCTCCCCTCACCTGTACACCCTCCCCCTCACCTGTACACCCTCTTCCCCTCACCTGTACACCCACCTCCCCTCACCTGTACACCCTCCTCACCTTCCCTACTCCCAATGGATACTTGTTGTCTTCAGGGGGAGGGGAATTTTACCTGGTGGGTGGGTGAGTGGGGGGGGGGGGGGGTTATACTGGACTGCGTTTGGGATCTAACTCTTAGGTATGTCAAGATCAGGTTGTCGAGGCGCTTGTTTACACTCTGCTCCTGTGGGGTTTTGAGAGATGGTGTGCCACTTTTGTCGTTCTATACCTGTCAGTTCTTCATTTATTTTTTCGAGTTTAGATTTTTTTTTTTTTTTGGTGTACATGCTATAAGGATATTGATATTGCTGTTTCTTCTAGTTGGGTGGGTGTGTGGCTGGGCGGGTGTGCGGGTGTGTGTGGGTGGGTGAGTGAGTGGGTGGGTGGACGTGTTGGTAAGTGAGACAGGTGGAGTAAGGAGATGGATTCAGGAAGGTCGGAGATATCTTGTTTAATGTGAATGGACAGGTGGGAGATAAGAGAACAATTTGTTTATGAAGAGAGTGATAAGAGATATTGTTAATTTAAGATGAGAGATACGAGAGATATTGTTAATGTAAGAGATAGGAGAGATTGAAGAGGAGATACGGGAGGGGAAGAGAAAGGAGAACTACAGAGATAAACAAATATTATAACGCACATGACATGATTTTATCCAGTAGTTATGTTATCAATCTGTATGATAACAATTTTCTGTTATCATAGTTATCTCACTTGTCATTGTTATCTTAGTCTTTATCTCTTATTGTCATCATAGTCATTATCTTACTGCCCTTGACATCATAATTCTGTAGTTGTCAATATAGTTATTACAATAATCATAATTATTTAAGCGTTATTGGCTCCATTATAATTTATGTATACGTAGGTACTATTGTGGACAAAAAATCGCTCCTTCCCAAACTGAAGCAGTATCGACCCGCACAGCACACCCGCACCAGATAACAATCAGGGTAAGTCAGTTCGGAGACACATTCCCGTGTTTCAGTTTCACTACAGGGAGCGAACTTTTGTCCACGATAGTACATGAATGTGTTTGTCAGCTATGCGCGTGCGTGTGTGTGTGTTGTCCATGCGTGTGCTTTGTTTGTATGCATTATTATAATCTTTAATAGCAATACGTTTTCTCGCCTTTACAGGTAAGAAAAGGTGGACGGTGTGACGGGCGGTGGTCGTGCAAGGTAAGACCAACAGGTAGGGATCTCATGGTCCACACACCTCACTGTTGCTTCGGATTAACGTTAAGGTACCTGATCACACCTAGTACCAGGCCCGTCCTTAGGGGGGGGGGGGGGAGCGAACAGGGGCGACCGCCCGGGGCCCCGCGCGTGTGGGTGCCCCGCGGGGCCCTGCACTTGACCCAGTGACCTCGGACACATTACCTGTTGACTGGTTAATCTGACCTGACGGTTTACGCCACCATCGCAACCGTGACCTTACCATCCATAGCGACAGTCCCATGGGGGTTGGTGGGGGTGGGTTCCTCTGACCACATAATCTGACTCCATAATCCATTGCACTCCACTCCACACAGCCAGTCCACCAGGGTCAGTAACCAGTGAGATCAGGGTGTGTCCTGCCCTATGAGCTGTGACTCCTGCCTTTTGAGTTTTGTGGATATAATTTTTTTTTTGTGTAAGAAACATGGCAAGCAGAGACAGACACAGATACAGAAAATACATCTCTGGGGCAGTGAAAAGGCAAAGAAAAAGAAACGAGAAGAAATTGATACTGTATTGAAAGGTTCCCTTGACAAATTTGTGTTACAAAAAACTCCAGAAACTACTGCAAGTGACTGTGCTAGTGTGAATTGTATGAAAGGAAAGGAAGAGGACAGTGGTGAAAAACAGATGAAAGCTTTAAAAATGGACAGCTCAGACCGTAACCATGAAACTGAAGATGATTTATGTGATCCAGCCAACTGGCCACAGCTTGTGGACAGTAGAACAATGAACTACTTCGTAGGAAATGGACCTGTGAAAGTTACTAGTGAAAATTATATTTATCCTAAAAATAGTGAAAATCGGCACTTTTCAGAAAAAAACTTTTACATGAGAAAATTACCAAATGGAGAAACATCTGAAAGAAGTTGGCATATATACTCCAAGAAGGTTAATGCAGCTTTTGCTTCTGTTGTAAATTGTACAGTTCAAAAACATCAAGTAAATTTGCAAGATGGCTGTGCTAACTGGAAACATTTTAGTCAAACACTGAAATATCATGAGTCATCAAAAGAGCATTTGTTAAGCTTGACCAAATGGATTGAAATGAAGAAAAATTTATGTTTATTGACTACAATAGATAAGTCTGTTACAACAGATGAACAAAGAAAAAGAACATTGGCGATTGGTTTTGACTCGTATCATAGCAGCTATAGCAGCCTTAACAACATCGACTTGTGAAAGAGACCTAGGGTACTTGTAAGCCCGGACCTACGGCCTAGAAAACAGTGCGTTAATGTTCGAAATAAGGCAAACAGAGTATTGGGTTTTATATCTAGAAGTGTAAGTAATAAGAGTGCAGAGGTCTTATTGCAAATATATCTTGCGCTAGTCAGGCCGCACCTCGATTATGCGGTTCAATTCTGGTGCCCTTATTATAGAATGGATGTCAATTCACTAGAGTCGGTGCAGCGAAGAATGACAAAAATGATTCCGGGACTTAGAAACCTTCCATATCAGGATAGGTTAAAGAAACTAAACTTGCATTCCCTAGAAAGACGAAGAGTGCGGGGAGATATGATAGTAGTATTTAAGTGGGTGAAAGGAATCAATAAAGGGGATATAGATAAAGTTCTTATAATATCCGAGCAGGATAGGACTCGGAGCAACGGATTCAAGTTGGATAAGTTTAGGTTTAGGAGGGAGATAGGAAGAAACTGGTTCACAAATAGGGTGGTGGACGAGTGGAGCAAGCTTAGCAACTTTGTAGTAAGTGCGGGAACTCTGGAAAGTTTCAAAAGGAGGCTAGATAGATTCATGGATGATAGAGAGTGGTAGTAACTCTCGACAGGAGCTGCCATGCACAGGCCAACCGGCCTATTGCAGACTCCTTATGTTCTTATGATGGCTAAATTTGACCCTACAATGCAATAACATGTCCGACGCATCAAAAATGAAGAAATACATGATCACTATCTTGGACCTTGCATTCAGAATGAAAAAACCTCAATATTGGCATTGAAGGTAAAGAAAAAAAATTCTAGAAAAAGTGAAGACAGCAAAATACTTTGCGGTTATTTTTTATTGTACCCATGATCTGAGTCACCAAGAGCAAATGTCCCTTATGCTGCGTTATATTGATACAACTTCTGGAGATGTGGAGGTAATGGAGAGTTTTATTGGCTTTATTCCGGTTCTGGAAACAACTGGACAAGGATTATCAAAATCTCTCTTCGCTGCACTTATGGAATTGGTCTCAATATTAATGACTGTCGAGGAAAAGGTTACGATAACGGTGCAAATATGAAGGGCCAAAATGCAGGTGTACAGGCACGCATCCTCCAAATAAACCCCAGAGCCTTTTTTATTACATGTGGCTGCCATAACTTAAATCTTGTTCTGGAAGATATGGCGAAGTCCAGCTCAAAAGCCATGCCTTTCTTTGGAGTTACACAGCGAATTTATAATATATTTTCTGCGTCTGTTCATTCGTGGCAAGTGCTAAGAAAACATGCTCCATCACCGAGTCCAAAGCCATTGTCAGAAACTGGATGTGAGTGTCGAGTAGAGGGTGTGAAAGCCATCCGCTACCAGACAAATGACATCAGGAATGCATTACTTGAGATTTCTGAAGAAAGTAACAATCCAAAAATCAAAAGTGAGGCAGAGTCATTGGCCATTTATGAACTTGAAAATTATGAATTTCTTTTAGGAATGATAATGTGGTATGACATCTTATTTGCTGTAAATACTGTGAGCAAGATTCTTCAGTCCAGATAAATGCAGCTAAATGTGGCTATCAAGCACATTCAAAAACTTACAGAGTTTCTACAGAAATATAGGGACACAGGATTTGCCTCTGCCCAGGTGACAGCAGAAGAAAGCGCATCTGAAATGAGCGTTGAACCTGTATTAAAAAATCGACGAGTGAAAAGAAAAGGACAACAAGAAATAGGTGAGAATAATTCAGAAAACTCGGCTGAGAAAGCACTTGAAAGAAATTACTTTCTTGTTATCATTGATCAGGCAATAATGTCACTGACAAGAAGAGTCAAGCAGCTGCAAGAGTATGACACTAACTTCGGTTTCCTGTATGACTTGGAGAAACTTCGAGATGTGAAAGAAGACTACATCATGAAAGAGCGATGTATAGCTTTGGATAATTCATTGAGTTTTGGAAATTCTCACGATATTGATTGTGCAGACCTGTTCTCAGAGCTTCGAGTACTCCAAGAACTTATTCCTCAAGAAACAAACAGTGCACTTCAAGTCCTTCAGATTCTCAAGTCTCTAAATGGTTCCTTCCCTAAGGCAGAAATAGCATATCGGATTTTATTTACAGTTCCAGTCACAGTGGCATCAGGGGAGCGGAGTTTTTCCAAGCTGAAATTAATAAAAAACTATCTAAGAACAACTATGTCTCAAGAGAGATTGGATGCATTGGCTATGCTCTCCATCGAAAAGGAACTAGCAGAAAGTTTGGAATATCAAGATTTAATAGCAGAGTTTGCTACAGTGAGAGTTAGGAAAATGAGGTAATTTAATCCCCGGGCAAGAAGGGTTGGGTCAGAAGATTATCCCCAGTTGACAGCCGGCTTGGGTCAGTCAGCCTCCACGTGTATATATTGTGTAATATTCTCTGTCATTACCAATTGAGAAGGGATCGTGATGAGCCGAAACTGTATTGGTGTTTAAAATAAAATTTAAGTCTCCATGAAGTGTGATATATATATTTTTTTATTTCTGGGGGCCCGCAGTGGCTGAGTTGCCCAGGGCCCCGCACCCTCCTAGGGACGGCCCTGCCTAGTACTACACTGAAACCTCGTCTAGCATGTTAGCAGCAGCAAGGTATAAAAGCGTGTACGGTAGGATCATTGGAGGTAGAAATGGATAACAACATGGGTGGTAGGATAGGTTGGTGGAGCAGCGTTGAGGTCCCCCGCAGGCCAGCGCTAATCAGCTGTGTACATTGTTATTGTTTCCAACTTCCACCAAGGACTACCACTCTTCCCGTCCCTCACTTCTTGGAGCTCTCTGCAACTCTTTCATTACCGAAGTGTGTGTGTGGTGCCGAGGCTCAGATGTGTGTTTTTGATGTGGGAAGAAACATTACCAGTGTGTGTGGTGTTGGTGTTGGTGTGGGTTTTCGCGTGGGTGGGCGTGTAAATATTTTCCTTTTGTCGGGTTTACGATTATGGCTGTACTGTGGACGGTACTTGCTGTTGAGATTTGCTAGTACAGTAGTAGCCAGTTAGTAAGGCTGATCAGGTAACCAATGGACGGTTAAGTGATGATAGTTAAGTAGTTTAGCGAAAGACAGGATTCAGGTTATTAAGAGTAAAAAGTTGGATGTTGACGCTAAGTGAAGGTGACGGTAGAGTCTGGAGTAAATAACGATCACATTATTTGGCCTCCATCTGTATTCAGTATACTTACATCTCCTGAGGAAATTGTAAACATAAGAACCTTTTAGCATTCAGGTTGAAGTGAACAGTATACGATTACGGGTTATTTTCCTGGTATGTGGGGCAAAACCAGTTCTTGTCCCGGGATCTCGGGAGTTCCCGGTTATATCTGGCTAAAACAAATAAAGACAAAGACTAAGATTGAGACTTTAGCTTACACCAACGTGAGTCCCGTCACAAATGTCACGAACATGTTTAATACCTGAATATACAGTAAATGTACATAAAGTTGACGGGTTTGAAATTGAAAGAACTTGACCAGAATTATTAAAAAATTTTCCACGGTAGTTTTATTTATTTCACAGTGTGTAAAAGGCGCTTGTACTGTACCGGAATTTAATAATTTACCATCCTGGCTGAGAAGTCCTGCACGTGGAGACAGCAGCCAATCCCCGAGGAGCACAGGAAGCACAGTGTGTATAGTGCTCCCACAGTCCCTCCTCCTATTGTTTCACAGGTTGTGGGCACACCCAGGCGGGGCCATGTGCGGGTACAACAATGGGGCAAGACCCACGCTTGTCCAAGTTCTGGGTAGGTGTATTGCCCAACCCTCCTGCCTGCCTTCCTTCTAGTATGGCACGTTACTCGTATCCTGCTTGTTGTTATAGTTATAATCTTAACAACAATGCCAGGAGCCTCTCAGTTACACACATATTCATAGACATTGGTGTTGTTGCTCGATTCCTTAGTTTAGTGACCATTGATGTTATGACCGGACAAACGCTGGGTGGATCAAGACTTCACGTGTCAGTACCAACAGAGTGTATTTATTGTTGGAGTTTCAATGGTTAATGTTTTGTTCCCGATAGTTTAATACAAAATTAATATCATACAGCGAGACAATACAGCCAGCAGCAACAACATGACTGACATAAGAACATAAGAATGGAGGAAACTGCAGCGGGCCTATTGGCCCATACTGGGCAGTCCCGTTTACACCCAACCCCTATTGCTCATATGAGCATCCAACCTATGTTTGAAGCAATTCAGCGTATTCGAGTTAATGATGATATTTGGTAACTTGTTCCATTCATCCACTACTCTGTTTCCAAACCAGTGTTTACCTATTTCACGCCTAAATCTAAATTTGTCCAATTTAAAACCATTGTTACGAGTTCGCTCCTGGTTGGATAATTTGAGTACCTTTGTAATGTCCCCTTTGTTTAGCCCTGCCTTCCATTTATACACCTCTATCAGGTCGCCCCTCGCTCTACGTCTCTCAAGGGAGTGCAAAGTAAGATGCTTTAACCTGTCTCTATACTCAAGGTTCCTGATACCCGGGATTAGTCTTGTCATTCTCCTCTGGATTCTTTCCAAGGATTCTATATCCATTCTGTAATACGGTGACCAGAACTGGACTGCGTAATCCAGGTGTGGTCTCACAAGAGCAAGATACAGTTTTAGGATGACCTCGCTAGTCTTGTAACTAACACTCCTTTGTATGAACCCAAGTACTTTATTAGCCTTGTTACGAGCAGAAACACATTGTTTACTTGGCTTAAGGTTCCTACTTATCATTACTCCTAAATCTCTCTCGCAGTCGGATTTCTCTATGGCATCGTTGTTCATCTGGTATCTGGTTTCCCTGTTTACATTCCCTATACTGAGTACTTTACATTTGTCAATGTTGAATTTCATCTGCCATTTTTCAGACCATTCGAAAAATTTGTTTAGATCCTCCTGTAGTTTTGCCGAGTCCTCGTCAGATTTGATAACACGTCCTATTTTAGTATCATCAGCAAATTTACTTATGTTGCTGTCTATGCCGATATCTATGTCGTTTATGTATATAATAAACAATAATGGTCCAAGTACTGAGCCTTGGGGAACTCCACTTGTGACGTTGCTCCAATGGGACTTAGTGCCGTTAATGCTCACTCGCTGTTTCCTGTCCTGTAACCACGCCCTAATCCATTTAAGGATGTCACCTTTGATGCCATGAGCTTCTACCTTTCTAATTAGTCTTTCGTGGGGTACTCTGTCGAAGGCTTTGCTAAAGTCGAGATATACCACATCATAATTGTGCCCCTCGTCCACTGATTCGAAAACTGATGAAAAGAATGTTAATAGATTAGTTAGGCAAGAAACGTCCGCTTGTGAAGCCATGCTGGGAATCATTGATCAATCTGTGCTTCTCCAGGTGATTTCGAATAGAGTTTGAAATGATTGCTTCCAGTAATTTGCCTACTATTGATGTTAGACTGATTGGGCGGTAGTTAGAGGATAGTGATCTATCCCCCTTCTTGAAGATCGGTATTACATTCGCTATCCTCCAGGATTCTAGTACTACACCTGTTTTTAAGGACATGTTAAACAACTTTGCTAAGGGCATACTAAGCTCTTCCTTACATTCCTTTAATACTCTGGCAAATATCTCATCGGGACCAGGTGACTTATTAGGCTTTAGTTTGTCTATTTGCTTACTAACATCGTTACTAGTCACTACTATCTCACTTAATTTGTTTTCTTCACTATCTCTGAATAGAGTCGGTGCCTCGGGTATCATGTTTAAATTTTCGCTGGTGAAAACTGTTGAAAAATATTTATTCAAATTATTGCTCATTTCTCCGTCGTTATCAGTGAGCTCGCCGGAGTCTGACCGTATTGGTCCAATCTTTTCTCGTGTTTTAGTTTGGTACATTTGGTAGAATCCTTTGGGGTTTGTCTTTGCCTCCCTTGCTATCCTTACCTCATTATTCCTCTTTGCTTTCCTTATCTCGGTTTTAACCCTACTCGCCAATACCCTATAATAGTCCCGGAGGTGAATTTCGCCACGATTTATCCTTCTACCTATAGCCTTCCTTTGGCCAATGATGTTCTTTAAATAATTATTTATCCATTTAGGGTCATTGTTGTTTGATCTGAGTTTTTTGTATGGTATGTTCTGCCTTTGTGCATTAAGTAACTCACTATTTAAATTGTCGTGGAACTCGGCAATCTCAGATCTCGTTATCAGGTCCGTGTCATCTGTCAGGTTCACGGCCAAGCGCGACACCCCCTCTCTTAGCTGCCTCTTTAAACTGTCAAAGTTTGCCCTTCTGAAATCTGGTACTTTAGTGGAATTTTCCTTACGTCTGCCCTGAAAATCTAACTGGAATCGAATTTCTTTGTGATCGCTGTTTGCAAGTTCGTTCCCTATCTCGACATTGCTAATGAGGTTTTCTCTGTTTGACAAAACTAAATCCAATATATTATTACCCCGTGTGGGTTCGGTTATATGTTGACTTAGGAAACAGTCCTGGATCGTCTCGAGAAAATCCTCTGATTCTGAGTTTCCCGTAAGGTCGGTCCAATCTATTTGGCCAAGGTTAAAGTCGCCTACTATACAGACTTTGTTGTGTATGGAAGCCCTGCGCATTTCATCCCAGATAAGTCGCTCATTGACTCTGTCAAGATTGGGGGGTCTATATATTACTCCTGTGATTAATTTTTCCCGACCGTCGCTTAATTCTATCCAAATTGTTTCTGTATTCCTCCCAGTTTTTATTTCCTTATTTATTTCACACTTCAGATTATCCCTAACATAGATTGCTACTCCGCCTCCTTTCCTGGTCTGCCTATCGGTATGGAACAGTTTGTAACCCGCAATTTGGTATTCGACTGGTAATTCACGTGTGTCTAGGTTGATCCATGTTTCAGTGAATGCAATTATATCGATTTCTTCTGTACATACCAAGGCCCTAATATCATCCATTTTGTTTCTCATACTTCTACTGTTCGCGTAATATACATTTAAGTTAGTCGTGTTCTGAGTCCTTCCCTTACCGCGTTTAGTTTTAAACTCCCTGTCTAATTTAGTTATGTCATCATTCCTAACACTATTTCCCTGTAATCTTTCGCCTTGTTTACCCGCTCCCACTGCAGTCTCCTCCACCCCCGTGCCCCTATGTTCTCTTAGCCGAGGCTAACATCATGACCCGACGGAAATAAGTTTTATTGAATTATATTTTATTTGACTAAGATGAATTAGGTTCCACACGATTAATTTTAGTCAATATAAGTCAAATGAGGCCGGCAATTATATTGTATTAGTTAAGGATGAAACTGATTACATAAAAACATTTACATTGTTGATTTTTTTATTTGCTTGAAAAAATATATTAAAAGTTTTCTTGACTTGCACCAATTAAAAAAAATATCAAGAAATATAATTAAAAGTTTCATGGGTGTATAAAGATTTGTTTTCCTATTTAATTCAGTAATGGAAATAATTATTCTCAGGACACCAACCATATTTTTTCCCACTTTAGTATTAAGCTAAAGTTTTGGCTGCATCAGTGAAGCTTTTTATTGAGATGTGGGTTTTTTTCTGGTCCAAGTGAACGTAATGTTTGATATATCTTCAGGAGCATTTAATAACCTTAACTTAATGGCCCATGTTTTCTTTGGGTGTTAAGTACCCACCCATGATGCCCACGCTTCCTCTGGGTGTCAAGCAACTACCCACATATGCCTACGGGTGTTTTGGGTGTGAGGTGAGGTGGGTGTTATGGGAGGCGGGTCACACTCCAGCACCACCATACTCGTCTCAGACATCATCAGTGAGCAAGTTTTTAACGCGAGGTGGACATGGTTGAAGATACATATCAGTGTCTGTGTGTCTGATGGGCCCCGTCCAGTGTTCAGGGAGTGATAAACGTTTATAGCTGTCAGATGGACATCCTGTCTGGTGATGTTGAAGGATGTCCAATGTCCTAGGGTGAAGGATGTGGAGATATGTCGGAAGGTGGGGGGGGGGGCAGTGCAAAGGATGTATTGGGGGGGAGGGTGAAAGACGAGTAGATATATCAAGCAGAAGCCATATATGCCTATATGATAGACACAGACACGATAGATGTCCGCCTATCAGTATATAACCGCCATCCGGGCGGTTAAAGGATTAATTAGACTCGTCACGTTAAACTCGAACGTTTAATCCGGTCAAACCTGTTGAATACAATTAATTTTAGTATTTCAAATAAATCATACATAGGCACTCCTACATAAATGTTTAATCCAATATATATTTATATAACAATCATAGCTATGTTATTAGTCTTATCTTAACACTTATAATGGGTACTTAATTTGCCGTATTTCTATATTGTTACAATGATAAATGATGCAATGGACACAGTCTACCAGTGTACACAATAAGTACCAGTTAAACTTACGTGTTGAAAATTTAGGGAGAAACCAGGTTAGGTGTTGCCTCTGTGGTCTGGATAGCTACAGTGCCGATACCCTGCTGTCGCCTCCCCAACCCTCGCTCGATGGGCGAGGGCTGAGTCAGGTGATTGTACACAAACAAGCTCCCTTACTACCACCCAACACCTCACCTCCTCTAGGTCTCTCATCTCAACACTCTACACACTGTATACGGGCAGGCACACCCAATAAACATGACATGACTTACAGCCTAACATAGTGTTTGTTTATGTGTCATCCTACTCATTACTGCTTGCGGTAACAAGTATATCCTCTCGTCTTTGTTAAATATATAAACTATAGTCGATTTCAGCAGCAAGTAACAACTTCTTTACCCTATACGGTTTTCTTTGTCTTTCGTTGATGATGTTGGTAATGAGTTTGAACCAAAATAATAGGAAAGTTAGTGTGCTTGGTCACCTCTCCACCACAACACTCTCCACATATTAATAGTCTGTGTAATTCTGGGAGAAGACTGGTTGGCCTCGGTGGCTCCCTGGTGTGGTCACTGCTGGGTCCTCATCTGTAGTCACACCACACACCAATCACAGGTTTTCCACGCTTTCTCAACCTTCTCATTCCCTCTCCAGAAAATTATGCTTTCCTCACTTGATTCTACTTGCTGAGGCAGCCCTCGTCCTTGGCGCACGAACTGTACTTGTTGTTAGCATTAGCATTGGCTGCTTCACCTTATATTTGGTTGTAAAGTTTGCCTGCAAAGTTCTTCAGCAGATGTTTCACGTGTTGGTGTAGTGTGTGTGTGTGTGTGTGTGGCTAAAACAGAGAGGCTGGGTGAGGCTATGTGTTGTGTCCGGCTCTCAGGAAGGGACATATGACAGGGGAAAAGACAGCGGGTCCTTAATGGTACTATCTAATTTGGTACTGGAGATATTGTATATGTTAAAGAGAACTCTAACGTGTTCTTATAATAAATATAGGGAGTCTGATAACCCTTCCCCACCTCCCCCAAGGAAGCTTCAACATACCAGGTCACCAGGACAGTATAATAACTAAGGTGCTCATCATTTACAGTGTTCTTTATTCTATTCTCTTGCTAAACCTTCCCTCCCATATAGTTTATTTCTTTTTTAATGGTTGATTACTAGTGTGTGTGTGTGTAGTTCCTTGCTAACATAGAATTACACCCTTACAGTCCTTAGTTGTTGAAGTGCATAACAACATCAACACATCGACTTGGTTGTTTTGTATCATATGGTTATTTACTTTCCCACTTCACTCACTAGTAGGTTCTCTTACTCCTTCACCTTACTCACATTTATTTACTCGTTTATCTCACTTCTCTCACTCATCCCTCCTCCTCCTTTCTCCCTTTTTTTAAACTTATTTCCTTACTTTTCTTTCGCCCGAATTGTCTTTTTTATCTCGCCTTTTTTTTTTCATTCTCACGTTTCCCAAGACAGTATGATAGAGAGAGAGAGAGAGAGAGAGACGCAGTAAATCTTGGGAGTTGTGGTGGAGGAGAGTCTCAGACCACAGACACCCTGGAGGAAGTGGCCGAATAGCTCTTTAAATCCAAGTGATAAATGACAACCACGAAATTACACCCTTTGAACACTGATAAATTGAAGGAGTTGTTTGGGTGTTATTGTTTCGGTGTTATTGTTATTATAGTTGTTTGGGTGTTGTTGTAATAGTTGTTCAGGTGTTGTTGTTGTTGTGTCTTTAGAAACAGGAGATAGTAAGGTCGCTTCTCTGTTTTCGTTAGGTGGTCGGCAGGTAGGTGTTAATATTGTACAATTGCTCTCATGGCCGTGGGGACCTGTTTGTCTACCACCTGTCTGTCTGCCATCTGTCTGTCATATGTCTGTCTGTCTGTCATATGTCTGTCTGTCTGCCATATGTCTGTCTGTCTACCACCTGAAGTATCAGTTTTAGTCTTATTGTAATTTTTTTTACGCATACCAACGACCAAATTCTTACAGCACTGGAGTCTTTACATACTAAAATGACTTCAAATAATTAAAATGTTCTTCCTAATGTTCAAGACAGACTGGTGCTTGCAGGGTCTTCCTCACCTCCCACCAAGAGAAGGAAAAAAAAAAAACATACCGACAACACTTACGTAAATATCAAAGACCAAAGAGCAGCTCATGAAACATTTGATGAGGACGTATTGTGTTGTGTCGCGTGGAGCATCTTACCACTGTGTTTTCCGGCTGGTCTCTGGTGTGAAGTATAATATATGAAAAACAAAAAACTAGAGCGTAGAAACTGATGGAAAAACATATATATATAAAACACGTTTTCATAAGAAGATAATTAGCGTTTGGCGGATGTTTACTGCCTAATACATCTACATATACCTGCTGTATTTACATATATGGTTGATGCACTTGTGTACTTTACAGTTTCACTCATGTATATATATGGCTGTGTGCTGCACGTGACTACACTGTCTGATTCACTGACCACCTCGGCTACCTCAAGGTAAACTGGTCAATATGATGGAGTCTGGAAGTGTTTGCTAACCTGGTACGAAGATTCACACTCACTCCTGGGATAAAAAAAAATACCCAGAAAAATCTTATGAACTTGTTTCTTTTATTTTTTATTAAACGAAAAGAAAGTTTGGTATATTTTTTCCTCACTTTTATCAAAGATCTTCTATATTGTAAAATGACTGGAGCCAAGAGGAAAAAACAGACTTTCCCTTTATTCACTGTCCTTCCTTCATTTAGTCATATTATTGTAGTAGATGAGCCATTCTATAGTGTTTCCCTTCCACTACGGCACCTACATTGTATCATTGTATCATCATCATCATCATCATCATCATCATCATTATTATTTTTATTTACCCCGAAATATCACTCTGGTTTATCCCAAGTTTACTATTACTATTTATTTATCACTGTTGCTGGAGGGATTGGCTATGTCTACAACCAAATGCCAGCCAAGTCGGTAGAGAAAGGCCCACTTAGCTATAGATATAAAAGTTACCTATCTTGATTAAGTAATTATCACTACATCTTTCTCAGGGTCATTCTAAGGAGATTTATCTATTTTTTAGGAGTATAAATTATTATCCTTACTAAGAACAATAAAAGAGAATTTGTGTTAGGATGCAGGTAGAGAGGTTGGGTAGAGAACGTTAGGGCCAAGGGAAGGCGTAAAAAATTTAGGTTCAGCTGTGTGTGTGTGTGTGTGTGTGTGTGTGTGTGTGTGTGTGTGTCATCCCCCTTGACCCTGGTGGAGGTAGCGTCATGTATTCCACTCAGGGTGAACACTTTGTCTAAGGTGTTCCTACCATTACTCACGCCATGTAATAACCTTATCTGTGTGGCGGTACTACACGTCTTGCCGGACACCTTAGAGAGAGAGAGAGAGAGAGAGAGAGAGAGAGAGAGTCTTATGCGCGCTCTCACTTCTATTCTATATAGCATCTCACTTTACCCCAGGTAGTGTGTGTGTGTGTGTGTGTGTGTGTGTGTGTGCGCGTCACCTTTCTACCCATCTTTCATAACCCCTTTATTAAATATATAAAGATAAAATATACCAAGTCCATGGTTACTCGTAAGTATTGGCTGGTGGGTGAGTCATCCGTGTTGGGAGTGAGGCAGTGGTTGTTCAGGCGTGGGTCAGGTAAACACGCAGTCCCTCTTGACAGTAATCTCCCGAGGCCACACAACTGGACACACTGAAATATAGAAAAATTGCTGTTGTGTATATTATTATTTGTGTATTGATCAGTTTATTTATTTATTTATCAGTTAGTTTATTTATTTATTTATTTATTTATATATTTACTCGTCTTTTCTTTTGAGTTCTTAATTTTTAGGTATAAGGTTAATATTTGTCACTTTTAATTATTGTTGTTTTTATGAAGTGAAAACAGTAAGTAATAAACAGGTATAATAATAATAGTGACGAGAAGTTCCTTACCGTTCAACTTGTCACTGGCAGCAGGCACAGTACCATCACATTTAAAGACACAAGTATGACAATGAATTATCCAGTGGCTCTATTAACCCTCACTTGAAAATAGAAACAAAAATAATCCTCACCCTTAACAAAACATCAGGAAAAGTGCACATTAGGCTGAGGGACAGATTATGGCCACAGGTCTAGGGCGCCATCTAACTGAGTACTACTTTATGTACCCAGTCATATTGACGAGGACATATAAACAGGATATTAAACAGTATGTGACACTCCCTTATCGTGTAGGAGTAACCACATCCGGGACCAGTCTAGGTGAGGGTGGCTACCTCATCTCTCACTTCCCTCCTGGTGATTGTGTCTAGGTAAGGAACATGGCTCCCCCCCTCCCTCATCTCTCTCTCTTAGTGAACTTTTGCATAGATCACCTTCCCCCCCTCCCCCAACTTCTTGCTTGCCCCTCCTCTCCTCGCCTGTGGTGTCCTATTCCCTCCGCACCTTCCTGCACCCCACCCCCCTGCACCCCACCCCCCTGCACCCCACCCCCCTGCACCCCACCCCCCTGCACCCAACCCCTCTGCACCCAACCCCTCTGCACCCCACCCCCCTGCACCCCCCTGCTGCTGTCCACCCACACACGAGACAAATCGTTGCTGGTGATCGTAAATATTCTTGTGTGATAGCCCCTCCTAGCAGCTCCTGTCAGGGGGCCTCTCGGTGATGAGTTTCTTGTGCCTTGATAGTTCTGGTGTGTTAATGGAGGTCGTGAGGTTGAGGTCGGGGATGCCGTGAGGTTGGGTTCAGGGACGTCGTGAGGTTAGGATTAGGAGGTCGTGAAGTTGAGGTCGGGGAGGTCGTGTGGATGGGATCAGCAAGTCGTGAAGTTGTGGTTGGGGAGGTCGTGAGGTTGGTATCAGGAGGTCGTGAGGTTGGGTTCGGTGAGGTTGTGAGCTTGGGCTCGGAGAGGTCAGGAGGTTGGGTCAGGGAGGTCGTGAGGTTTGGTTCCGGGAGGCCGTGAGGTTGGGATCAGGGAAGTTGTGAAGTTGGGCTTGAGGAGGTCGTGAGGTTGGGCTAGGGGAGGTCGTGATGTTAAAGTCGGGGAGGTCGTGAGGTTGAGGTCGTGATGTTAAGGTCGTGAGGTCTGGGAGGTCGGGAGGTTGGGTTTGAGAAGGCTTAAGGATTTAGGGTAAGGTTTAAGGGATAGGGTCCAGGGCTTTGATGTGTTGGGTGCGTCATGTGCGGAATAAATGTTGAGAGTTGTGGAGACTGACTGACTGGCTGGCTGTATACTGAATCTCTTGCGTGGTGGTGCGGCGCGAGGGTTCCTGTATGATGAGCCGCTTCATAGAGTTCAAAGTGGCCGCGGTAGTGTTGTGATTTGGACGTAGACAGCCTACTTAAAACTTCTGTACACACACACACACACACACACACACACACACACACACACACACACATATATATATATACACACACACACACATATATATATACACACACACACATTATTGAATATATATATATACACCATTTATATCAACGTATAATCCTGATGTAACCTTTGAACACTATACTTAACAAGATAGAAATTAATCACTACCTGTTGGCTGACGTATTTGTCTCATATACTTGACGGGTTTGTGTGTATGTCTGTACAGGTGCAGGAGCCAAGAGTGAACTAAAGACGCTTACCACCAGAGGACTCGACTCAGCGATTCAGTAACTCAAGGACGATAATTAAAGTTATAATCCTGAAGAGGTTAGAATAGATCATCGTTGTCAATGAATTAATGCAAAAAAAAAAAGATTGTCTCTTTTGTTCTGAGGTTGAAGACAAGGTGAAGAATCTCATGTTTTGTTTATGTTTGGAGTTAAGAATAAATTAATAAGTGAGGGTAGACAGAGTTTTTTTTCAAATATTTATCTCCAGATTTTTGGTTTGTTAGTTGGTTTGACAGAAACGACAATAAGAGCTTTATAAGACTTTTCCTACACAGGTTAGATAAGATTTTATTATGGTCTATTACTGTTACCGGAAGTGACGTCAGAGTTTGTTTATTATAATGTGTTAAATTCAGGCGGGTAAGAGGTGTGGGCCAGCCTGAGGTGCTCGTGTAGGTCATGGTGGATCCTGCTGAGGGAGGCTGTGTTGTGTCCCGCTGACCTTCAACCCGATGACACACACACACACACACAGAACCGGGTGTTGTGTAAGTCTCTGTGTTTACATCAATATGGGGAAAGTGCTGTTGTTTTCTTTAATAATAAAGGGAGTAACTTAGATATGATTACAGTTACAGGTAAATGAAAAGTGAAGTGACATGAATCTGCTACTTTTTTTTCATCAGTCACACTTAGAGGTGATTGTGTATGTAGAGGTTAATTGATTTTTTTTTTTTAATATAAACAAATCAAAAGACTATTGTAGTTCCTGGGGATATTTCAACGATTGCCAAAACTATGGTCGTGTGGCAGTGATCGTCTGTACCACACTGTTCTTGCTGTGAGAGGAAGTTAATGACGCTTGGGAGTCGGTCACAGATGATCCTAAGTGTATGTTGTAGCTGCCATTTTTTCTTGGGATTGTCATATATTTCAGAGGTGAAACTTAATGTTCTCACGAGCTGGTGGATAGAGAACCTTGCTGGGCGTTAACCATTATGCATTTGTTTTATTTCAAAGGTTTATCGTATGAGTTTGTTTACTGTTTTGTGTTTTGATACTGAAGTCTTATTATGGTAGATGTTCCTCACCTGTGTGTGTGTAGGTGACATCATTCCCACCACCACCACCCACGTGTCTCAGGAGGTGACATCATTCCCATCACCACCACCACCCACGTGTCTCAGGAGTTGACATCATTCCCATCACCACCACCACCCACGTGTCTCAGGAGGTGACATCATTCCCACCACCACCACCCACGTGTCTCAGGAGGTGACATCATTCCCATCACCACCACCACCCACGTGTCTCAGGAGTTGACATCATTCCCATCACCACCACCACCCACGTGTCTCAGGAGTTGACATCATTCCCATCACCACCACCACCACCCACGTGTCTCAGGAGTTGACATCATTCCCATCACCACCACCACCCACGTGTCTCAGGAGCTGACATCATTCCCATCACCACCACCACCACCCACGTGTCTCAGGAGTTGACATCATTCCCATCACCACCACCACCCACGTGTCTCAGGAGTTGCCTCACCACCCACAGTATTCCTGAAAGAAACACACCAGCTAAATCCACCTCTTGTTGTGTTGTGTCCTGAGTCACTCTGATCTGCCTCACACACTTAGATGCCTGATTTTTATTTTATTTTAGGGTCATTGTAGCGCAAGAATTCTGAACCATCTTAAAGACTTTGATTTTTTTTATATATATATTTCACGATTTATTTATTTATATATTAAGTTGGGATTCGTGATAGGAGAATTTTTGGCTGTGTTTAGTCAACTCAGTTTCCGCCTGTTCTGGTCAAAATGATGGGTGTTTTATTTTAAAGTGTGGTTTAATTCAGCTAATGGTACAGTCATAGTCACTCGTGTTATCTCGTCTCCGTTGAGTGCAGGAGAGATTATGCCACTCCCCCGTGACGTCATCATCATTGTCTATCAAATGTTAACTTTTTACGTTTTATTCGTACAGAGTCATACAATAATAACTCCCTAGCCAGTTTATCTGATACAGGGGTGTAGTTGTAACGTAGTGTTATTGTCTACTGTACTGAGGGCGAGCAGTAATGACGTCAGAATACATGTTGTGACGGAGATGCCTTGTATGTATCGTGTATGTCTGTTAGCATTAGTGGGTGTACTGTGATCATGTTCTCTCGTGAAGCATAGACAACATGATGTTACCTTCTACAGCATAATTTTATTGAGTCATGTTTTATGGGACAATGGTAGAATAATGTATTACACCACTATTATATACATAAAATTACTACAAGTCTGGAAACAGCCAGAAAGATTCTCAGTAACGTGAATGTCTGCCTGGCATATCAAACCTACTTTAGTTTTTAATAAAAGTTTCAGACTATTACTGTGGGGTTTTAACGTCGGTAGTGTAGTAATACTGAGGATATAACGGTATAGTTTTATGTGTTGCAGCAGTGCCGGTATGGGTGTAGTGTTACTGCAGGGGGAGTACGAGGGACAGACCGCAATATTTTTATCTTTTTTTTTCGTAGTTTAGACAATAATGGCGGATGCTGGTTTTCAGTATTCAGCTCAAGTAGACAGTCGTGGGGTTGTTGTGGTGTGTGGCTTTAAATGTGGCGAGATAGAGGCTTTTTGTGTGTGGGTGTGGGGGGGTGGGGGTCCCTGCCTCCGTGTGTGGCCATCGGACAATCAGTCATCAGTATTCTAGGGTGACCACCAGAGGGAGTTTTATTATTGCTCTTATTGATGTGATGTTTCCATTTGTTTAACTTCTTATTTACATCTCTGTGTATGTTACTGATTGTGAGAGGATTTACCTGAGAAATTTTCTTTGGTTGTGCTGAGGTGTTGTGCCGCGAGTGTTGAGGAGGGGGTGTTGTGCTGAGGTGTTGTGCCGCGAGTGTTGAGGAGGGGTTGTTGTTGGTGTTGTGCTGAGGTGTTGTGCCGCGAGTGTTGAGGAAGGGGTGTTGTTGGTGTTTTGCTGAGGTGTTGTGCCGCGAGTGTTGAGGAAGGGGTGTTGTTGGTGTTGTGCTGAGGTGTTGTGCCGCGAGTGTTGAGGAGGGGGTGTTGTTGGTGTTGTGCTGAGGTGTTGTGCTGCGAGTGTTGAGGAAGGGAGTGTTGTTGGTGTTGATGCTTTTACTGTTGTATTGTTTGTCTTGTGGTGCCACGAATGTTAAGGATGTGTGTTGTGTTTCATTGATTCATCTTCACTTGTGTTTGTTTTTCATATTGTATTTAGATTATAGTGTGTTCTTTAATTGGCAAGGGCGCGGTGGTCTATAGGATACAGCGCTCGCTTCCTGTTCTAAGGGTTGGTGGTTCGATTCTCGGGCGCTCTCAGTTCACAACCTGAGGAAGTAAATGCCGTTGAGAGCAGTATAGAGGCCATGCTGAGTCCTTGTTTACTAGGGGTGTACAGTATAGTGTACAGTCATGCCTATGGGACCCACTTTCACTCATTGTCGTGTTTGAATAATTTATTTATATGTGTTTTATGGTTCATTGTTTGGAAGCTTAAGTCATCCTGTTTAGTGTATGTGTGTGTATGTGTGTGTGTGTGTGTGTGTGTGTGTGTGTGTGTGGGAAAGAGATATGTTTTTCATCAATTTCTCAGAATCAAGACGAACTATTAACCAACTGCGTTTAGTTACTCGAAGGTTTGGTTTGTTTTTAAGGTGTAAATTTCATGCCAGTGATATTAAACATTAGACATGGGCTAAGAAGACTTGATACTGTGTTGCTGTGTTTGTATGTTGGTGTTTTTGTGTTGCTGTGTTTGTATGTTGGTGTCTTTGTGTTGCTGTGTTTGTAGGTTGGTGTCTTTGTGTTGCTGTGTTTGTATATTTGTGTCGCTGGCGTTGTTATTATTATTATTATTATTATTATTATTATTATTATTATTATTAGTAGTAGTAGTAGTAGTAGTAGTATCATTATTGTTGTTGCTATTATAATTATATCAAAGGATAACTATACTTTTCATACATTAAATTTATTTTATTTTATTCTTTTGTTTCTTGAATCACTATTAAGTAAAGTAGCTGAACTATAATAAACTTTTACTAATGAGGGGAGAGGGAATAGTCTAGGGAGATCTTGTGTCCTGTATATTATAACGCTATGTGTATCATAATAACAATAATAATAATAATAATACCACACAGTCCTCCCCTGTATCAATGGCCGGTGTGTGAGAGTAGCGAAGCAGTGTGTTATTGTAGGGAGAGTGACTTGGAAGAAGCGTGTATCATTATTAGGTGGGGGATAACGTCGACAGCTCCCGTGGGGTGAGGGATGGTGGAGGGTGACGAGGGGCAGTCAGGTGACACACTTACACTCTCACACCTGTCTTTGTTTATCTTCTGTGTCATCTCTCACACACACACGCGAGGAGAGTGTGACATAGTGACTCACTCCCTCAAGGACGATTCTCTGTGTTTTGTTTCTAGATGACGTAGTTATGTACTGAGAGAGAGAGAGAGAGAGAGATATGATGGCCTCTCAGGTTGATATTAATATGAGGTACTACAGCTTATATAGGCTCTTCTTCTTTGTTCTTAACTGATATGTTGTGTTCTTTCTGCTGTGTTGTGTTGTGTTGCTATATTGTGTTTTGCTGTGACCTGACTAATATATGTGGTATAATAACGTATACTTCATCACGTCCTTACTTCAGTCTACTACACTCCGCGGCACAAAGGCTAATCCACACGATCATCATTATTTAAACGACTTACCTTAAAGAATATTCACCAATTCAGATTTAGTTCAGTGATAAATCCGTTACTGTACGCTCTCACATCACGATCACCCACACGTGCACTGAAATACTGATCAGGTTAGAGACGCTAGACACTTGTGGCCGGGAGAAGGTCACTGTAACTCACCATACAGTGTTAATATGCAAGGAACACCATCTCCTCGGGTCATATATAGTGCGTGTGTAAGGTGTGGCGGCATTCACTAATAATGAGCCATCCACCTTACCTGTCAGTGCCTCATACACGAACGACTCTATGTATACACTCCAGGTACAGTAATACGAGGTTTTTATTATGCATAAAACATCACTAACAGGAACAGCTTCATGTATATTTGCATACTCCGGGTAGAAACGTGCATAAAGTACAGGTTCAGTAAACTACACATAACACACACTATTGGTAATGTCAGTAGGTTAGGTTAGGTTAGGTTAGATTAGATTAGATTAGATTAGATTTACTTTAAGGTGTTTACTAATCGTCACGTGAAATAAGCTGGGGTGGCTAAGCTTCACGTGATCCGTCAGAGGTGTTGTGTTCCTGGGCAGTTGTGGTGAGGGGCCGTGCTTGAGGAGGACGAGGGGGGGGGGGGGGCTGTGGTCACCTGATGATTGCTTGTGGTAGTTAATGTGGTGATGGTTGTGGTAATCTTTCACATCACGACCTTGATTGTCTGTCCTGCTGCCGTCTATGTCTCCTGGGTTTACACCACTGGCTTTACTGTACGAGGGCCGGTGAGATTGGGAGGGAAGTGGAGGGAGAGAGGAATGATGAGGGAAGGAGAAGTGAACGTGGAGAGGGAAAGGGTGAGGGACAGGGAGGGGAACGGGGAAGGAGGGAGGGAGTGGGACGGGGGAAAAGAGGGAAGAAGAAGGAGGGAGGAGAATGGTGAAAGAGAGAGGGAGGGAGGGAGGGTGAGGGGCGCGTGGCTCCTCCATCATCATGCAGGCAGCGTTGGTCGGTCATCATTATTCTTGCCCCGTTCCTTCTTCTCTCCCTTTATCTGGCGTGGAGGCTCTGGTCACCCTCTCTCCCTCCCTCCCTCTCTCTCCTTTCTACTCTCTCTCTCCCTCACAGTTTTCCTTCTCCCTTCAATCTCACCCACACCTCTCTCTCTCTCTCTCTCTCTCTCTCTCTCTCTCTCTCTCTCTCTCTCTCTCTCTCTCTCTCTCTCTCTCTCTCTCTCCTCTTTCCTCCTCCTCCCTCTCTCACCCATCCCCCACCTTCCCCTCCGTCACCTACCCCCCCCCCAGTCTTCCCCATCTCCTCTTCCTCCTTCTCCTTTTCTTCTTATTCCAACTCATTATCATCCTCCCCTCACCCTCTCTTTCCTCTCCCCCTGCCCTCCCCCTTCCCTTACCTTCCCTTCCCTTTCCTTCCCCAGCTATAGAGTTTGAAATTCATTGTTACGTATTTTCTTCTGTATCCTCATATTATTTTTGCTAGTGTGTGTAAAACTGAAAGCAGGTTTGTTTAGGTGTGGGGAAGGGATATGTATTAGAGGGGAAGGGTGGGGTGAGGAGGCTAAGATGGGGTGGGAGGGGAAAGGATAGGGTGGAGAAAGGGGAGGGGGGGCGTTGCTGTGAGACAGGTAAGTGAGGAGGAGGCAAGTTTTACCCACTGAGAATGCAGAATGAATCTTTGTGTGGTAGATCCTGCCTGGCTCATCTCTCCCCGCCCCTCCTCCTGACCTAACACCCCCTCCTTACCTCTTGCCCGGGTCAGACCCCCATTAATCATGTGATGGAGGTCAGTGCCAGCCAGAGGATGGAGAGGCAGGTCACTTAACGCCTTGAAGTGGGTCTTTATACTTGTGATGTTGGTGTGTTAGAGAATGTGGCGTGAGGAATGTTTGGATGAATGATTAAGATTGTTGTCCTAAACTATAGCAGAGATGTACAGCTCCTGAACCTGACCCCTGAACTGGTCTTCTTTTCTTTGTTTCTTTGTTTCTTTGTTTTTGAATTCGTAAACTGAATTTGAAACATATCGATAAAAGTATTCGTGAAACTGTTCGGGGTTTGTTTTCATCAGGTGGTACATTTAAACACCGCGTTGGAATGTTCTCACAGTCTTTCTTATCTTGTAAAATTATGTACCATCTTTTCATTTTTATTCTTGAACTTAAATATCCTAATATTTTTTCCACCTCGGATCATTAACCCCGTCTTACGTGTTATAACCCTCGGGTGTCTTACAGTTTTTCCTGGCCTAAACTATCAAATTATCAGCATGTTCTATCCGTTACTGGTATGATGATGATATCCTGTAATTATGTTTACTGAACCCTCACGATGGCGCTCCCAGCCAGCCGCCCACACCAACACTCTCTGGGTTTTTTTGTATGTGTGTGTGTGTGTGTGGCGTGTAGTGTGGCGCCGTGTACACTACCCCTGCTTATTATGTTACACACACACACTTACACACACTTGCACACACACACACACACACATGCACGCAACACAACAAGCACACGATCACATGCATGCGCCAGCCACAAGCTCAGATCCACTCACAGATAGACACACACACACACACACACACACACACACACACACACACAAGCTGTTTTTCTTTGCATTATCCATCTCCTTCTCCTCCTCCTCTCCCTTCTGCTTCCCTCTTCCTCCCTCTCCCTTCTGCTTCCCTCTTCCTCCCTCTCCCTTCCCCTCTTCCTCCCTCTCCCTTCCCCTCTTCCTCCCTCTCCCTTCCCCCCCTTCTCCCAACTCCTCCTACCGACATCTCCACTATGTTTTCTCCTCCCTCCTGCACCTACACCTCCTCCCACCTACACCTTCCCCTCCTCCCACCTACACCTCCACCTCCTCCCACCTACACCTTCCCCTCCTCCCACCTACACCTTCCCCTCCTCCCACCTACACCTTCCCCTCCTCCCACCTACACCTCCACCTCCTCCCACCTACACCTCCACCTCCTCCCACCTACACCTTCCCCTCCTCCCACCTACACCTTCCCCTCCTCCCACCTACACCTTCCCCTCCTCCCACCTACACCTCCACCTCCTCCCACCTACACCTCCCCCTCCTCCCACCTACACCTTCCCCTCCTCCCACCTACACCTTCCCCTCCTCCCACCTACACCTTCCCCTCCTCCCACCTACACCTCCACCTCCTCCCACCTACACCTTCCCCTCCTCCCACCTACACCTTCCCCTCCTCCCACCTACACCTTCCCCCTCCCACTCCTCCACCTCCACACCTCCCCTCCTCCCACCTACACCTCCCTCCCACCTACACCTTCCTCCCACCTACACCTTCCCCTCCTCCCACCTACACCTTCCCCTCCTCCCACCTACACCTTCCCCTCCTCCCACCTACACCTTCCCCTCCTCCCACCTACACCTTCCCCTCCTCCCGCCTACACCTTCCCCTCCTCCCGCCTGCACCTTCCCCTCCTCCCGCCTGCACCTTCCCCTCCTCCCACCTACACCTTCCCCTCCTCCCACCTACACCTTCCCCTCCTCCCACCTACACCTGCCTCTCCTCCCACCTACACCTTCCCCTCCTCTCACCTATACCTTCCCCTCCTCCCACCTACACCTTCCCCTCCTCTCACCTGCACCTTCCCCTCCTCCCACCTGCACCTTCCCCTCCTCCCCCCTCCACCTCCTCCCCCCCTACACCTTCCCCTCCTCCCACCTACACCTTCCCCTCCTCCCACCTGCACCTTCCCCTCCTCCCACCTGCACCTTCCCCTCCTCCCCCCTCCACCTCCTCCCCCCCTACACCTTCCCCTCCTCCCACCTACACCTTCCCCTCCTCCCACCTACACCTTCCCCTCCTCCCGCCTGCACCTTCCCCTCCTCCCACCTACACCTTCCCCTCCTCCCCCTACACCTTCCCCTCCTCCCACCTACACCTTCCCCTCCTCCCACCTACACCTTCCCCTCCTCCCACCTACACCTTCCTCTCCTCCCACCTACACCTTCCCCTCCTCCCACCTACACCTTCCCCTCCTCCCCCCTACACCTTCTCCTCCTCCCACCTACACCTTCCCCTCCTCCCACCTACACCTTCCCCTCCTCCCACCTACACCTTCCCCTCCTCCCACCTACACCTTCCCCTCCTTCCACCTACACCTTCCTCTCCTCCCACCTGCACCTTCCCCTCCTCCCACCTACACCTTCCTCTCCTCCCACCTACACCTTCCCCTCCTCCCACCTACACCTTCCCCTCCTCCCACCTACACCTTCCCCTCCTCCCACCTACACCTTCCCCTCCTCCCACCTACACCTTCCCCTCCTCCCACCTACACCTTCCCCTCCTCCCACCTGCACCTTCCCCTCCTCCCACCTACACCTTCCTCTCCTCCCACCTACACCTTCCCCTCCTCCCACCTACACCTTCCCCTCCTCCCACCTACACCTTCCTCTCCTCCCACCTACACCAGTGATCCCTACCTCCGCGTGGGTGACATATGGCGGTGTATTAAATAACAATATGTCTGCTATACTCTGTGAATAATATTCCCCCCCCCCCCCCACTGTCTTGTCCTGGTGTAGAGAAGTATCTTAAGTGTCTGTTAAGGTCTTGTTATTAACTGTTTCTTAACTATTTTTCTTGGTTAGGTTATGAGAACTAAATTTTATATGTATTTTTTTAATTAGATTTTATTTCTATATATATGTTTTTTTACTTTTTTTATTTATTTTTATTGTGTCAGGTTAATGGACCACTGTATTTCATGGTGCATATACAATTTAATGGGTAATTATGTCACTGTAACTCAGGCTGTTGTACAGGTGTGATTTACAGTCTGTGGAATAACCTAACCTAACCTAACCTAACCTAATCTAATCTAACCTAACCTATCCTAACCTATCCTAACCTAACCTATCCTATCCTATCCTAACCTATCCTAACCTGGTGGGTGGCGTGGGCGAGGAGAGTGGTGGGTGGCGTGCCAATGTCGGGTCGGTTATGGCGTAGGTCTGGGTGGGAGACACGTGAGGTCAGGCGCCCCCGACCCTCCAGCAGCTCTCGTGGGTGGCAAAAAACTTGCTTAACAACATTCTCTCTCTCTCTCTCTCTCTCTCTCTCTCTCTCTCTCTCTCGTTATCTGTTTATTTACGTCTTTGTCATTCTTTCTCTTTTTTCATATCTGTTTATCATTCTCCTTATGTATCAACCTTATCATCCTCACTCCAGCTTTGCCTCACACCACAAGACTTTAACACTTGAGGTAGATTCAACACCCCCCAACCTCACCTCTCTCATCCACCCTCACCTCCCCCCTCCTCCCTCCCCTCCTCCACCACCCTCCAACATCCACCCCCCCTCCAACCATCCATCCACCCCCCATCCACCCCCCCCTCCCCCAGTTCCCAGTATCCCCTAAGGCGGGTTACTGAGAACCATCATATTTTATAAACCGTGTCGTCAATTCCCAGAAGTATTGTTTCTCTTGGAGTCATTTCCTGCAACTGTGACACCTGCCACCCGCTCGCCCGTTCTCTTGTTTGTAAATACAGAAACCAAGGTGATAGTTAGGGTATTTAATCTTAGGAGGTACAGTACTTGTTGTTACGGAGAGGAGTAGTTAGTGGGAGGTTTGGAGGTTATAGTAAGTTAAGGTTTTGTTTTTTTTAAGTTTGGTATTGGAGATGACGACGTAAGAATTGGTTGTGGTGAATGGGGTTCGTTCGTTTGTTGTTTTAATTAGTATTATTGTGGTGTGAGGTGAGTAAATGTGGTGAAATATCCTCTGGTGTTGTTTTCCTTCACACACACACACACACACACCGACGTGGCCGCCGATAATGACGTGACCAAACGAACAGTGACGTAACCAGCAGTAAAATATAACGTGGCCACAGAACGGACAATGAATGACGTGGCCACACACACCCATACTCACAAAAGCAGTGACGTAATCAGCTGCAGAAACAGACTTGGCCGTAGACAGGCAGTGACGAAGCCCGCAGCAAAGATAATTACAATGGCGGGAGGCAGTCAGAGAGAGAGAGAGAGAGAGAGAGAGGCTGGATGGGTGGGTGGGTGAGGAAGAGTGACGTGTAGGGCGGTAATGGTCACTAATGGTGTCTTCCTGTGGGCGGCTAGGTGACGTAGACAGACAGACAGACAGACCTCACTCACCCACTCCACACATCCTCCCTACGTCACTCCTTCAACCCAACCCATTTATTGTCTGGGTCTGGCACAAGCATTTACCTTTTAAAACCCTTATTATTTATACAAGTGTACGACCGTTTTTTTTAGCCTCCCTATTTAGTGTACGACCTTGTCAGATTCCCTATTATAGTACGACCTTCTCAGCCTCTCTATTTAGTGTACGACATTGTCAGATTCCCTATTACAGCATGACCTCATCAGCCTCCCTATTTATTGTACGACCTTGTCAGATTCCCTATTACAGCACGACCTCATCAGCTTTCCTATTTTGTGTACGACCTTGTCAGATTCCCTATTACAGCACGACCTCATCAGTTTTCCTATTAGTGTACGACCTTGTCAGATTCCCTATTACAGCACGACCTTCTCAGCCTCCCTATTTTGTGTACGATAGTGTGATGCCTATGAAGGAGGTGTGGGGTGACAGTGGGGAGAGGAGGTGTGGGGTGACAGTGGGGAGAGGAGGTTTGGGGTGACAGTGAGGGGGAGGTCCTGGGTGGTCAGGGTGGTGGGGAGGTCTGGGCAAGTGACCTTGGGGACCTTAGACGCAGGCGACGCCCTCCTCCCCATCCTGCTCCCCACCCTCACTCTTCTCCCCCTCACTCTCCCCATTCCTCCCCCGACACACACACACCCTAACCCCTCCAAACTTGTTCTCCTCTCTCTCTCTCTCTCTCTCTCCCCACATGTTACTCCTCTCACATCTCCTTGTCCTTGGTTCGCCCCTTACTCCCTCGCGTCACCCTTTGCGGGTCCTCATGCCCCTCTCTCCCTCCTTCCCTCCCCTCTCTGCCTCCTCTCTCTCCCTTCCCTCTCTTCTGCCCCCTCTCTCTCCTTCCCTCCTCTCTCTTATGCCCCCTTCTCTCTCCCTCCCTTCTTCTCTACCCCCCTATCTCTCCCCTCTCTTATCTCCCTCTTTCTCCTCTGTCCCCTCTCTCCACCCTCCTATACCTCCCTCTCCCTTCCCATTTATCACATACAACTTTAGACATAGAGCCTGACGGGCTGTTCATTGATTTCAAAGCACTTCGAGAGTCACAGAATATCACCCCACCTCCATTTTCTTTAAGGTAATCTGCAGCTAAGTAGATTCCAGTTAGTTCAGTTTGTGTTGTGCTGGCCCAGTTGTTTAGCCTTTGCTCGTTTGACACTATCATCTCTTTTCTTTATATATTACAAATGCACAACCTGTTCTACCTGTGTCAGTGAACAGTGACATCACCCACATGACTGTGACTTATATATACTGTTAATGAATATGATTTATTTCTTTGTGTATGAACCTCTGTCCTGCGTGGCAGTGAGTAGTGATACCACCCTCAGTGTCAAGACCTGACTGAATTACTCAGAATAGGCAAACTGTACTACAAGCTTTGTCAATAAATTTGTTGAACTAAATTCTCCCTTCCTCCCTCCTATGCTCCCTCTGGCCAGTCTCTACCCTCAAGTCTATAATGTGTATTTTTATTTTGAATATTTTCATCTTAATGGAAAGTCAGATAGATAGATAGATAGATAGATAGATAGATAGCCATTAGAATCGTCATAAAAGTTCTCGTTGGTTAATAATTTACTTAGACATTACAGGTATATAAACTAGGGTAAATAGTTAGTCGGTTCCGTCCCCGGTAGCTTGAGAAAACCTTTAAAAGCGTATGTCCAATTTAGTCTTCTTTTGTTGGTCATTCATCTTTGTGGCTCAGTTATAATTATTACCGTCACTTATTCTTTTTATGGTGTCCTTATCTTCGTATTATAATTATTGATATGATTTTTTCGTCCCGCATCTCTCTTCCGAATCTAGTGTAGTATCTCACCATCCAAACATTCACGAGCTACTGTAGGTGTCGGTAAAAGAGTGGTAGTGGTTGAGTAGATGACACTTACAATTTTCAGGAGTTTAGTAGTAGAGGAGTAGTATACAGGAGTGATTCAGCAGGAGTAGGGAGGGAGGCAGTTGGCAGAACCTGTCTAGCAGGAGTGTGTGTCTGTGTGTGTGCGCGCGCGCGAGAAGTGAGGCGGTTGGTGTGACGCGGCATCACCGGGGGCCCTCACACGCAACACAAGGGTCTCCTCCACACACTGTCTCGCAGGGGGATGGGATATTGGACAAGTGTTGAGGTACCTGTTCGACAGCCCAGGTAGGTTCTGTCAGAGGAGAGGTTGGGGGAGGGGTGGAAGTACCTGACAAGAAAGAGGTATACTCGAGTGGCCAGGTACCTGACACCAATTAGCAGGACACACCTCGGCCGCAGCGTCTAGCAGAGGATATATATGCCTGGGTGAGCCAGGACTGTGTCCACTTTCATCCCACGCACGGCCTTGTAGGGGAACACCTCATGATGTCGCTATTCTGATGCCTCACACGTACTGGAGGATGGAGGAGAGACAGAGGGGGGAGGGTTAAGGTGAGGTGTGTACGGAGTACGTAGATTGAAGCATAGCACGAGGGTTGACTAATATGTACAGAGACAGGTGCTCTGAGCTGTGTTCAAGGCAGAGATTGACGCATTCGTGCAGGGGAACCTACAGAGGACAAGTTTCTGCAGTGGCGTAGTGCACCACTAGGGGTACTGAGGGCGGTGTCATCCCACTTGGACGATCGTCTATTTTATGCGATTTTTATCCTTTTTAGTTACGTGGTTAGGTTAGGGTAAGTAGGATAAGACAGATGATCGTCCAAGTGGGATGTAATCCTGAGGGCACGGGGAGGGTAAGGGGCCCTGTTTTGTATACACCGAGAGTTGTGTATCGCAGACGTGTCATGGCAAGAATCGTTATGCACATGGTGGACGAGTCAGTTGGTGGACGTGAACGGACTTGATGGTCACCTCCCTGTTTCTGTACGTAGTTATTAAGTGTCATGTACCGTATTACTCAGTGGCCGTCAGATGTTTTTTTTTACATGCGGGGCTCATGGTGACGCACAGTGATGGTGGCTCAGAGATGGCAACAGGGGGCGCTCACTCTCTTACTTATCTTCTCTATTTACATAAGTGTTATTTTTATTTCCTAAGTGACTCAGCTCTTTATCGCGTTGTTTGCCCGGTCACTGTAGAGAAGGAACGGCAACTGGGATGAAAATTTGTGTGAAATAACTAGTTAATTCCTTTTATATATATTTCGAACCCAACATGTTATACAGACGGCGCCTCCCCTTTCTGGCTACCCACCGACTTAACTCATGAATGGCAATGAAGCTGAGAGCAATAAGTTGTAAGAAAAGGAGCCTTGAGGGTGGAATGATTTCTTGAACGTTTCCAGCGGAGACATGGTCGTCCGAATCCTATACTGCATAACTTCCGCCCACCAGCCAGTCGTTGTGTGTCAGATGGACTATACTGTCGTGTAAAAGACTTTGTCGTGTAGTTCTGTCACGAATCATACACGGGGTCATAAACTGAGAATTATTGCCGTGGTTATAAGTCGTAAAATCCGGAATGATGATAATATTGGGTAATTTTTTTAAAAACTTATTGCGTCATTTTTCCATCTTTGTAACTATTGTTTTATGCTCCATTGATATTGGTTGTTAGTAAACTATTTTTATGTGTTTTTTTTTTTGGAGGGGGGGGGGGGGGGCAATTTGGCACCTTCAGTTTTCTTAATAAGGTTCAGGTAGCTATATTTAGTGGACGTGGTGCCTTAGTTGGTCAGTCAGTAGTCTAGTAGGTGTGGGGATGTTATGTATATTTATTCTGTATTTTTAAGGAAGTGGCTGTTGACCCAGGCTTTCTATAACTGTTGGTAGTATGTCGCCTCGGCTATGAGCTGTTTATAAATGAATTACCTGACCTCGCACCAGGCTGATTTGTGTCATAATACTGATATATAGTGAGTTACAGCCTTCCACACACCTTATTAACCTGACAAACCCCCTCAGTTAAAGTGCATAGTTGGACAAAATCCCCCCAGACAAAGTGCAAAATAGATTAGGTTTAGGTTAAAGTAGGTTAGGTTAGGTTAGGTTCATTAACTGTAACCTGTAATTAATAAGAATAAAAATGATATAAAAATTCTTGTTATTATTATTTGTGGTGGGGGCCTTGGTAGGGGGCCTTGGTAGGGGGCCTTGGTAGGGAGCCTTGGTAGGGGGCCATTGTTCTACACTCGTGACTATGACAACCGCTCCCAGATGTGTAGCAACAATCATTTCTTTTTATTATATTAGGTGAAGCAGAGTAACACAAGTCTAATGCGTTTTTCTCCATCATCATTATTTAACATTTTCTCAATATTTCAGGAGTGAGTGGCTTTAGTTCCCATCTGATGCTTGACAAGTGACTATTCACTATTTTTGTTAGTGATCAATATTTTTTAAGTATTATTATTTTGTTAATTATTCAATCATTTTCATTATTTAATATATATTTTTTTTTCAATATTCAGTAATATTTCCAGAGTCAGTTCTCTTTTTCGTGTTGGTGTGTGTTAGTTGTGTCAGAGTTGAGGATCCTTCACTGTAAATTAATCTCCAACTATTTCATGGTAATACCAAAAGTTGGGAACTATTCAGGAAACTCTGATAACCATGCTGTTATATTAAGATAGTAAACTTTTAAACTGCTTCCACCTTATGATATTAAAACGAGTTATGGAATCAAGGCGTTTTTGGGTTTTACCTTAATAAGACTATACACTTAAACTGCCTCCATCTTACTAGCTTGTGGAGAGAACGCTAAAGCCGTCCACCTTGTTGTCTTATCAAGAAATTCAGTGTACATATAAAGAATTGAAGCGCAGAAGCATGTTTTTTGGTTGCTTACATTATACTCCTGGTTGTACACACACACACTGGAGTACTACCACCATCGCCGGCGTGTATAACTTATTGTCCAGGAAGGTATTTTACACATGCTACACAAGACACTATTCAGGAGCATCAACGCCATTAATCAAGGCTTTATCCACTCTGCCAGCTGCACCATAGTGGAGTAAACTGTTAGGACCATTGTTAGTATAAGTTTTACTTGTACACGACAGGTGGGCAGTGGCTCATACAGGTGTGTGTGTGTGTGTGTACTCGTATCTGTCATCAGGAAATACCAGGTGAGTGTAAATGTTTGTTCACAAGCGTGTCACTTAACCGCAACATTTGACCAGTTTACATTGGGTGCCCTTCAGGTTGTGAGAATATTTCAGTATTACCACACACACGCGCCAGCTGAACACGAGTTGGCCCACGTCTAGTGTGTCTACCGTATTGTATGTTTGTAACTATATTTATTTAAGTCTTCAGAAGTTACCTTGAATATAACAGTGTCACTTTATTACTGTATACAATAACTTAATAAGAATCCATTTTCAGAACCTCAACAGCACATTGTATTTCACCGCTTGGACACAGTGGAACAGGAGTTTTTCGCCCCGTTTATGTTGTTTTAATCACAGAGGTTATGGAATACACGTTAAAACACAGCTGTTGTCATGTTGTGGCCTTCATTACACAATACAGTACGAGAACATCTTGCTGACTGACGTTTTTTGTCTGTCTGCACTGTAACTCAATTCTAAACTCATTGTTGTTGTGAAATTGTTGTAATTCAGACTTATTATAGTGAGGTGATCATATCTCTTGACAATTGTTACTACTCCAGTAAGCTTTGGTGGGGTGAGGGATATGTCACTGTTACTTATGGTTGAAGAACGGTGATATTTTTACTCATTTTGATCTATGTGTTTTAAAGGTGAGTTTTCTTTTTTCATTAGAGTATAATAGTGATGTGTGTGGCTGCCATAGTCAGGTGTGTTCATCATCATCATCATCATCATCATCATCATCAGGATCACTGGGCACAATGGTTCTCTCTCTCTCTCTCCTTTCATCTGGGATAATGTATTAATATGGGATGTCGTTACCCTCTGTTGGCCGTTTTTGGGAACTTGCCGTATCCGGATTATAGCGATTTACTATATAATTGAAATTTTTATTTACCGGTATAGGCCTAATGTTATATTTCTTAGTGATTGAGGGTGATTAACGCCTATATCATACAGTATTATTTAACATTTGTGGATGATTAACGCCAATTTAATGCATTAGGTTGATTAGGTCTCCTCCAATTAGCGTTAAGTGTCGCAGGATTTCACTATTGTAATTATCTACTGGACTGAAGTTAACAATTACTATAGAGTGCACTATTAATGGCGCCATCACTCAATAGTTTGTAGTAGATGCTGTGTCAGTGTGAGTTACGAGCGGTCGTTTGGGATGAACAAATGGTGTCTCGTTAAGTCAGAGTGAAGTGTTGACATTCTCAGCACGTAGAGTGGAGTGGTGAGCTGGGTGGTGGGTGGTGAGCGTTGAGTGGGGCGGTGAGCGTTGAGTGGGGTGGTGAGCGTATAGCAGGGTGGTGGGTGATGAGTGGGTATTGGGTGGTGAGTGTAGAGCAGGGTGGTGAGCGTATTGCAGGGTGGTGAGCGTAGAGTAGGGTGGTGAGCGTAGAGTAGGGTGGTGAGCGTATTGCAGGGTGGTGAGCGTAGAGTAGGGTGGTGAGCGTATTGCAGGGTGGTGAGCGTAGAGTAGGGTGGTGAGCGTAGAGCAGGGTGGTGGGTGTAGAGCAGGGTGGTGAGCGTAGAGTAGTGTGGTGAGCGTAGAGTAGGGTGGTGGGTTATGAGTGGGTAGTGGGTGGTGAGTGTAGAGCAGGGTGGTGGGTGATGAGTGGGTAGTGAGTGTAGAGCAGGGTGGTGGGTTATGAATGGGTAGTGGGTGGTGAGTGTAGAGCAGGGTGGTGGGTGATGAGTGGGTAGTGGGTAGTGAGTGTAGAGCAGGGTGGTGGGTGGTGAGTGTAGAGCAGGGTGGTGGGTGATGAGTGGGTAGTGGGTGGTGAGTGTAGAGCAGGGTGGTGGGTGATGAGTGGGTAGTGGGTGGTGAGTGTAGAGCAGGGTGGTGAGCGTAGAGCAGGGTGGTGAGCGTAGAGCAGGGTGGTGAGCGTAGAGCAGTGTGGCATATGTAGAGTAGTGTGATGGGTGGTTGGCTGCAGGGCGGACATCAGGAGTCTGGAGCCAATTAATAAAGTTTGTCATTGTAATTAGGTCTCGCCTGTATATTTGGCGCCCCAGCTTATTTCACCTAACCTAACCTAACACCAGCTGTGAGGGGTTCACATACAGATGAGTGTCACAAAACTAAAACCTCGTGTGTTTTGATAAGACCAGGCTAGGTACATAGATGACCACAATGCGACGTTATTATGTGTAGTAATGGTAAATGATAACAGCTCTCTCTCTCTCTCTCTCTCTCTCTCTCTCTCTCTCTCAGCACTCTATATGCCCGCACCGTCTTATCGTCGTCAGCAGTTTCCTCAGCTCTCCGCCTTCCACATACACCCCTGAATTCCCGAGAGTCTCCACTTCCTGAGTCGGGTCTCTAAGTAGCCTTGGGTCGATTTTTTAAGTATCCTGGACCGTTTTTGTAAGTAACCCAAGGTCAGTTTTGTAAGTAGTCCTGGGTTAAGGTTTTTTTAATTTGCCCTTTACCGCTTTTCTTAGTGACTCTGAGCCTGTGACATAGTTTGGTTTGAGCAAACCATCTTCAAGTAGGCCTCGGTCGGGTCTCATAATGAAGCTAGGGTCAGGTCTCACATAGGCCAGTACCAGGTCTCTTAAATAGGCTAGGGACGGGTCTCATGAGTAGGCCAGAATCGGGCTTCATAAGTAGGCCTCACTCGGATTTCTAATTAGGCCATAGCCCGAGTATTCAATTATTACTGACACGTGGTCCAGAGTTTACAGTCTTCCCAGGTTGAGGATTTGGCCAGAATTTTCAAGGAGTTGTGGCAAGAATTTTGTATTGTTGCCGTACTGAAGTAAATTACCTGAAGATTCTACTCCCCGAGCTCATTTCACCTTAAGATTAACCTAACCTAACCTAACCTAAGCTAACCTAACCTAACCTAACCTAAGCTAATGCACCCAAATAGTGTTAATATGGCAGGATCTGTTCAGTGCTGTAGCTGGGGACACTTTCATTCAATAGCTGGGGTCACTTTCATTCAATAGCTGGGGTCACTTTCATTCAATAGCTGGGGTCACTTTCATTCAATAGCTGGGTCACTTTCATTCAATAGCTGGGGTCACTTTCATTCAATAGCTGGGGTCACATTCATTCAATAGCTGGGGACACTTTCGTTCAATAGCTGAGGTCACATTCATTCCATAGCTGGGGTCACTTTCATTCCATAGCTGGAGACATTTTCGTTAAATAACTGGGGTCACTTTCATTCCATAGCTGGGGACACTTACCGGTTAGTTCCTCACTGTGAATCAAAATCATCCACTATCCTTCAGTCAGTTGCATTTAAATTGGTCCCTTCAACTACACCGACAGACTACAGTATATTACACCACTGATCACCCCTCCCCACCTCCTACCACCACCCTTCACCCCCCTCCCCACCACCACCACTACCCCCTCACCACCCCTACCTCCCCACCACCACTCCTACCCCCTCACCACCCCTACCTCCCCACCACCCCTACCTCCCCACCTTTTAATAACCCATTGCCATTCACGGAGTCCAGTTTAGGTTGTTATGTGATGCAGCCTACGTGAGGGTGGGGAGAAGATAGGAGGGGGAAGGGAAGGGGAGGGCGACGGAGGACACTGAGAGAGGAGAAAAATTAATAGTCCCTCCATCTCTACCCCCCCCCCTCCTATCCCCCCCTCCACCCCCCTCTCTCAGTCTTTCTCCACATAAAAAAAATGGTTGGGGATTACCGCACAAGTACACTACATTGTCCTCTCAATGTAAATGTGAGTTATAATGTTCTACCCGAGGAGTTGACATCTTCGGCAGGAATACTAAAAGGAGAGGATTTTAGTGGTCGGTCTTGTGGAGTTGTACTGTCCGTGGGGGGGAGGGGAGGGGGTGGGTTGAGGGTGGGAGGGAATGAGTGAGTGGGTTGGTGTAATGGTTGGTCCGTGTGTGGGCATGAATCATGGTTCCCGACCGCATATATATTGGCTTCATTTGATGGGTAATGACTGTTGTTGGTGGTGGACCCTGGGTGGCTGCGTCAGAGCTTCTGTCTATTTGGTCTTACTTTGTCCAGCTGATGTTTTGTTGGTAATGATTTTTATTTTATATTTTTGTCTTAATGATCGTTGTAAGATATTTTGAACACTCTGGATATGAGAATCAGGCTTAAAATACACTCAAAAAATGCACAGTAATGAATTTCATTTGACAATGAGTATATTACAGTCTCAGTTTCATGTCGAGGGTAAATTTGGGTAATGATCAGCGTGTCGTAGCTCAAGTAATGTAGTTAAGTTTGTTCTCACATCTACAGTTATAAGCCCAGGGTCAGGTTAGTGAATGAGCGGCGGGGCGAGGCAGGTGGTGAGGCGAGGGCGAGGGCCTCCTAGTGTGAGTGTCCACGGTTCACCTCCCCGGGACGCGCAACCTTGCATACAGTACATGTGTTGTGTTCCTCATGATACACATGTTAGGTACTGTTGGGGTACTGCTCTTGGCATACATACATACATACATACTCTTCACCTTATATATTTCTAGTAGTGACATAGCTGGTGGCATTGCATCACCGTAACTGGGAGTTGAGGGTAAGAAATGAGTCGGAAGTTGCGCCGTTCTCAATGGGTACACAGCCTTGAAAAATATAATTGGAGTCTGGAAAACGTCATGGAAATGTTTTCAATGGAGCGGAGAATACAAGCAGACCAGACCACCATTTTAGTATGTTTTAGATAGGAGTTTCCTGAACATTTGTCGATATGTTAGTTTTCTGTCCGATTTTTTGTGTTTCTGACGCTTATTATGTTATTATTTATTATTATTATTATTAATTGTCCCGCCTAAATAATGTCAAGCTTGGGAATTCATTAAGTAGAAATAAGAACACTTCTCTCCGGCCATTACCGCCTGTAGAAGAAAGTCACTAAATCATAATATTTTTCTCCAAGAACACACACATTAGTCTGGTCAGAGTACGTCGACTTGTGCTGTGTTCTTCCTGTTGTTCTGCTGTGTTATTCCTGTTCTGTGTTATTTCCTGTTTTTTCTGTTGTGCAGTTCATTTTGTTCTTGTGTTAACTAAGTACCTTACCTCATACAATATATTTTATACACAGTAAAGATGATATAATTTACTTAGTTACTCTGTTGTTTTTTGTTTGGTTGGTTGTTTGCGTTCCTGGTGTTGTGGTTACCAAGGCCAACTACTTTTAATGGGTCACTTCAGGTGTTGACAGGTGGCTTGATGATTATAAATAATATAAAAATAATTGTTGCCCCTCGCGTAACGAGGATGGCCGGCCCAAGGGACACCAAGGCGTGAATTTGTTGAAGGTGTAGAACAGGGGTGTCAAACTCATTTGCCAAGGCGGTCCAGATTTAATATGAGTACACAGTATGCTGGCCAAGTAACTTAATTATGAGCACTTAGCAATCCCCTCTTAGGTGAGTAGTACGACAAAATAAGAAAGGTGGATTTAGTCTGCCCTCGTGCGAAACCCTTAAAAACAAACAAATCTAGTGTTTACTACCTTGATCAATCTATTGTTAGCTGCTGCTGCTTCCTGATAATTGGCACCTCTTGGTATGGACCAGTGCATCAAAGTTTGGCACTAACGACTGAGCTGTAGCAACCTTCAGTATTGAATTAAGGTGCGCATCAGTAAGTTGAGACCGAAGCCGAGACTTGTTCAAGTTCATCACAGAAAAGAGTTGTTCACAGACATATGTACTTCCGAACACTGACATAATCTTTGAGGCAAAACATTTAATCCTGGGATAATTTGGTCCAAATTATTGATAAAATGTGCCAACATCAACACTCGAAAACTTGTTCCTCAACACAGAATCACACTGGAGCTCAATTAATTCTAACTGAAGATGCTCTGGTACCTCATTAACACCAACAGAGAATGGGCCCCGAAAAATGAAAAAAAATCCTTTTCAAGTCGGCAAATCTTTCTTGGAACTCATTCATTAATTTGGAAATCTTGATGCAGTACTTTTTTGTGTTGATATCAGCATGAAACTCAGGTGTGCCTTGCAGGAACTTCAAGGTCGGAAAGTGAGAAAGATTAATCTCTGATAGTTGCCGTTCAAAAAGCTGATGTTGATTGAGTATTTTGTTCTAGGAAACAGCAGACTATTTTATTCAGCTGAGGGATACACTCACTACTTAGTTTTAGCTCCTTAAGGTAAGGCTGGAGCAGCAAATGGGCCGCGGGCCACATGCAAGAGTGTGTCGGGCCGCATGTTTGACACCCCTGGTGTAGAAGCTGTCGTCAACACAACAACCACACCCTAAGTTAACGAGTTAAATGACCCAGTGTCAAGGAATGTCCGAGAAGACCGGACAACTCGCCAACTGCACTGGCTAACCATTACCCCAGAACACGATCCGCAAATCGATTAACATCCAGGTCCCCAATTACTGCTGGGTAGACAGAGGCAAATGACGTAAAGAAACTTGCCCATAGTTTCACCCTGCCCGGGGATCGAACCCGGGTCCGCTCGCTTGCGAGGCGAGGATGCTGACCATTACACCACAGGTCGCCATGGTGATTAGAACTCACACACACACACACACGGATGATGAGTGTGTTGAGGGGTGATGAGGCTGCTATCATCCCCGCTCTCTCTCACTCATACAAAGAACCTTATGTACCGGAGCCTCGCCTGGATGAACACCGCCCTCGAGTGCAGTGCATTTTACTTTTTTTTAAAATTATAATTATAATTTTTTTGTGTTATGTTTGAGTTAAGATGAAATTTACTATATAAACTGCATGGTCGTGTACCCTGGTGTGTTTGTGTGTGTGTCGCGAGAAGCTGAAGGCGGAAAATTTAATTTCTGACTAATTTTATTTTTAGTATGTCACTCATTTTGTAAACTGAGCCAACCTTCATTTGTTTTATTTATTTATTTGTTGTTTGTGGTGTTACTTCTATACCCTGATGTAGTCTTACGCTGCTTGGTATACTCACAATACTAATAAGAGTAATCAGGGTAATTATCATCATTGAAAACGAATCCTCTCCCTGCAGCAACCTACAATATCACCTTTAAACGGAGACAAAAAAGATAACTATCACACACACACACACTTTCTCACAGCCTGAATACGATATACCCCCACCAGGTGTGGTCATAAAAATAGCTTCAAGTGCCACACGTCCATTTTCATGCGTGTGTGTGTGTGTGTGGTCGGTGTTGCAGTGTTGTAGACCTCCCGAGTTGCATGTTGACTGCCCGGGGCTCAATTGTTCGTGCGTTGAATTTTCCTCGTAACGAAAGATGTATGAGCGCACCTGACTGGGTAATGTTGGCTAAAACACAAAAATAACATCCAAAATGGCGTCAAAACTACATTGAGACTTAACTAGATACGTTCATTAGCAGCTGCAGTTAGTCGGTGGAATTAACGGAGAGAATCTTGGTGAGTTTTGGGCCAAGACTTTTAGTTGTTTTGTGGGCGTGGGGCGTTGCTGCAGGCGTGGGACGTGTCTGAAGGCGTGGAGCGTATCTGCAGGTGTGGGACGTGACTACAAACGTGGGGCGTGGTTGCGGGCGAGGGGCGTATCTGCAGGTGTGGAACGTGACTACAAGCGTGGGGCGTGGTTGTAGAAGGGCGTGGTTGTAGGAGTCCCAAAAGAAGACGATCATCTAGTGAGTGTGATAGTAGGTTGTAGTTGTTGGTGGTAGGTGGTGGTTATAGGTGGTGGTAGGTGGTGGTAAGAGTTGTGGGTATAATCTTGGGTACAATACAGTGTCTAGCGAGTGTGGTAGGTGGTGGTTGTTGTCATTGTTGTTGTTGTTGATGGTGGTGGTGGTAGGTTTTTGTGGGTATAACCTTGGGTATACAGTATCTCGTGAGTGTGGTAGGTGGTGGTAGCCTGGTTGTGGTAGGTGGTGGTAGATGTTGTGGGTATATAACCTTAGGTATATAGTGTCTAGTGAGTTAGGTAGGTGTGGTAGGTGTTGTGGATAGTGGTAGTAGTGGTGGTAGTGGTAGGTGGTGGTAGCCTGGTTGTGGTAGTGGTGGGTATAACCTTGAGTATACAGAATGTCGGTGGTGGTGGGGGGTGGGGGTCGGGGTCATGGCTGGTGCTTCACTTATACCTACAGTGACCTCTAGTGTTCCTCGCCCTCACTCGTGTGTTGTCTGCTTGTGTTTCATCTGTGTTCCCCTTATTGTTAGATAAAATGATAATGAATGGAGTAACACTGTTGGATTTGTGTTTCATTTGTGTTACTATAGATCCTGTAAGTATGAGGGATTTTGTGTTGTTAAGGTATTATTGTTAGATTAGTTTTGGCATTATGTGTTGAAAGATGTTGTTCAGTGTGTTGATGGATGTTGTTGGATGTGTTGGCGGATGTTGGTGGATGTGTTGATGGATGTTGTTGGATGTGTTGACGGATGTTGTTGGATGTGTTGATGGATGTTGGTGGGTGTTGGGTATGTTGGTGGATGTTGTTGAGTGTGTTGATGGATGTTGTTGGCTGTGTTGATGGATGTTAGTGGGTGTTGGCTGTGTTGATGGATGTTATTGAGTGTGAGTTTTGGTAATAATGATCAAGGTATTGCTATGGTCCTTGTGTTGACACGTGAAGGGTATATGGTGTTATAATGTAGTGTTGTGTTTTGTGTTGTTGTGTACCGTAGGATGTTGTGTATGTGTGTGTGTGTAGTAGTGTTGGCCAGTATAGCCCCTGTGATGGGATGGGACCTTGGGAGGTGTGGCACAGATCCCAGCGCCAAATTGAAGCCTTATATAGTTGACCTCCCACACCCCCTCCCCTCCTCCTGACGTCCTCTACTGTCATGATACTCCTCCTCCTCCTGCATCTTACCTTGTTGTTGTTGGCTTCCTCCTCTGCTGCAGCTGTTGTCCTGGTACTGCTGCATAGGGAGAGGAGGGGAGGGGGTCATTATGATGCAGCTTATGTTGTTGTGTTCTGTTGTCCTTTATGAGTACTAATGCTGCATCTTAATCATTGCTTTGTTGTGTCTGATGCTGTTAAATGTGCTGTTGTTGTTATATGTTGATAATGTTATATGCTGTTGCTGTTATAAGCTGTTGCTGATGCTGTTATATACTGTTACTACTGCTGCTGCTGCTGTATTGACTCGTTCGATGTCGCTCTCAGTTGCTTATGTCTTCAGTATCTCATGTCTTTATCTGCTGACGTCCACTGCTGCTCCTCCTGCTTCATCACATCCGTCTCCTGCTGTGTTTTTTACCTGCTGCGAACTCCTGTAATGAACTTCTGCTCCTCATCTCACAAATCGTCTTCCTCATCCATTCATTCATTGTTGTTGTTAGTGGTGTATGGCAGGTGTCCCTTCTTATCGCTGTATGACTCTCGTTTGCTGCTGTACTGGCTAAGGTAAATACTGTCTTGTTACCTTGATGGTGGTGATGATCTTATCCCTCTACCCCCCCTCCCCCTCCTCCTCCTCCTCCTCTTGCTCTTCCTCTTCATCCTCCTCTTCTTCCTCCTCTTCTTTTCCCACTCCTCCTGGTTACCCCGCTATAGTTTTTCCTTGTGTGTGTGTGTGTGTGTGTGTGTGTGTGTGTGTGTGAAAATATATAAAATCATCAGGCAGCATCAATCCCCTACACAGCTCCCTCCCTCCCTCCCCATATGTTCCCACAGTTTATATATATTTATTTTTACGACTCCTCCCAATCCGATTTTAGTAGGTCAAAGGTCACTCTTTATCGGGCTGGTCATCTTTAAGCTCCACTGGGTATAAGAGTGAAAGATATGTACTCAAATATTTATTGGTTTTATTATTTTTTTGTTCCAGGGAATATTTTAAGTTTGGTTATTATATGTTATGTTATGTTTGGTTAGGTTTGGTTAGGTTAGGTTAGGTTAGAATAATGGTAGGGTGTTTAATTATCAGGTGCAAGAAGCTAAGGTGTTTATTCTACAGGTAATCCTCAATTATAATGTTATATAATAGGATGGATGGAAGGGGACATCTCGTCTAGTCACAAAATATCAAGTTTTATATATGTTAAGTTTTAAGTTGCTTTTGGCAAGTTGCTCAGCTTATTCTAGCCACGTGTAGGTCGCCTTTAAGCTGATCTGTTAGCGGGGTAATCAGATGTTGAAGTTTGTTGCCTAATATTTGGTTGAGATTTTTCCTTTTTGTGTTTTATTTGTAGTTTAGATCATTGCTATGTAATTTGTTTTCGTTTCCAACTTTTTTTTACTGTAAATATTGTAATAGATTTATCTCTCGTGTGTGTGTGTGTGTGTGTGTGTGTGTGTGTGTGTCCATCAATCATCTTCGTTATAAGAATTTAAGTTTTACCTCAATTACCATCACGACAACAGCTATTATCATCACTCTTGTTTACACCATGAGGTTAATGTCCTGATCAAAGTCGTATTCATTATTGTTCGCTGATGAAAACTGTTTTAAAAATTATCACGGAATTGAATCAGGAAATGTTAAAAATTAATATATATTTTATATTTATTTATTTTTATTTTCGGGTGGGGAGCGATTTTTTTTTTTTTATGGTCGTGTAACGTGATATTTCCTGGTTTAGTCTTGATTTTTTATACCCTTAGTTGGACGTCAGTGTTTACTTAGTTCATTCAGTGTTCTATATTTAATGATGTATTTTATTTACTTGACACAAATATTCAGTTATAACTTCTTTTTTTTATTGGTAAATATCGTGTAAGTAACCACCCTAACGATAAAGTAACAATAATAATAATAATAATTATAATAATAGTAATAATAGTAATAATAATAATAATAATAGTAATAATAATAATAATAATAATAATAATAATAATAATAAAAATAATAATAAGGATAACTTTGTCGTTTTTCCATATCTTTCTTTTCATTCTCCTCTGTTTTATCTCCATCATTTTACTTCAGATTTTGTCTTCCACGGATGAAAATGGCCCTGCTGTTATTATTGTTGTTGTTGTTATTATTGTTGTTATCATTAGTATTGTTTTTGTTATTATTTTATTGGTGTTGTCATCGTGGTCGCCATTGTTGTTATTGTTTTGGTGTTGCCATCGTTAGTATCATAAATGCCATCACTTCTCTCGATAACATTATATATTATGAAATATTTAGTCACCAGTTGTAAAGTGGGACGGGAATCTAGTATATTATTTTTTATTCGATGATTCATTATAGCGAGTATTATTTTTCTTCCTTTCTTTATCCCCGTCCGCTATAATCGTCAGCTGGAGGTGTGGCGCTGTGCTTAATTGATCTGAGCATAATTGGGACTGCGTGCATTTATGAGGGTATGTATGGTTACTGGGGATCATGGTGGGGGGGGGGGGTCTGAATGTGTTTGTGTGGGTTTGGGACTATGTGGGACATGTGTGGTTCTCTGTTGGTCTATGTGGTCTGTGGGAGTCTGTATGTGTTTATGTAGGTTATGTGTTGGTCTGTGTGGGACTGTGTCAGTTATGTGAGGGTCTTGTGTGTGGGGTCTCACCTTGATGGAAGATTATTTAATTACAGACAATTTTTACCTGTAGATGGTAATTAATGCTAGTTGTCATATGTTTACCTGTAAATAGTAATTAATGTTAGTTATACATATATTTACTGATATTAATGGCATCTATAGTATGTTAATGTATATACAGTCTTTACTTGTTCGTTTTATTTAGTGTATCCAGGCGGTATCTTGAGTGACAGGTGTAAATAAACCACAGATTTTTATATAGACTAAATAAATACATACCTCTTTGAACTTCACTCGAGGTACAGGGTGATTGAAGAGTCACTGTGCACCGAGATTAATAAACATTTTATTAACTTTGATTGAATTACAAGAAATATTGGAAATGATTACAGTAAAAATAACAATGTATATAAATTATTGTAAGTATTATAAGGCACAGCTGTATTTTATGTTATTGTAGTTATTGCAGGTGTATGTCCAAAATACCGTGGGTACACTCTTTCAATGTGGGTGTGTGAGTGTAACAGAGGCAGGGCACCAACACACTCTCCTCCAGGGTGGGTGAGTGTGAGTGTAACAGAGGCAGGGCACCAACACACTCTCCTCCAGGGTGGGTGAGTGTGAGTGTAACAGAGGCAGGGCAACAAACACACTCTCCTCCAGGGTGGGTGAGTGCGAGTGTAGCAGAGGCAGGGCACCAACACACTCTCCTCGCTCCGTCTGTACACCGTATTTCATCACCCGGGGATCATAGATACACAACCTTGTCGCTAATGGAATATCCGCTGGTCGCCTCTGTTGAAGGTCGGGCTACGTGATCTCTGTGGCCCGGGCCTCTGGATTTGTTGTGACGGTGGTGATGGTGGTGATTGGTGGTTATGATGATCGTGGTGATTATGATGATGCTGATGATGAAGGTAACAGTAGTGATTGGTGATGATTATGGTGGTGATGATAGTGGTGATGGTGATAATGGAGATAGTAGTGATGATGATGGTGACGATGATGATGGTGGTGATGATATTGATGGAAGTTTTTTGGTGATGCTATTGAGAGAAGGAGAAGAAGACTGGTAAGAAAAAAATATGAAAAGGATGAAGAAAATTGGAGAGAAAAACACAATGAAGAAAAAGAAGAAAAAGAAGAAGAAGAATCACAACACACACACACACACACAAAGAGCCTGAGTTGCAATATAAGGGATGGTGTCTGCTGATGGTACTCTACTGTAACTAACTGACCGGAGGTATGGTATGAACGGGTCCATCAGTCATGTAGGCACGTCCATACTGTGTGTGTGTGTGTGTGTGTGGTTATAATCATATGAATACAAGAATGTCATGACTTTTACAACATTTCATGAATCCATATCTCAGGACTACCACAACTCATAACTACCACAACCCATAACTACCACAACTCATGACTACCACAACCTATAACTACCACAACCCATAACTACCACAACCCATAACTACCACAACCCATAACTACCACAACTCATAACTACCACAACTCATAACTACCACAACTCATAACTACCACAACTCGTCTTCGCGATATAAACAACTTGAACAGGGACTTTCATGGCGCTGTGATTAAATTAAAAGTATAATTGTGTACATTAAGTTTTATTACGTATGAAATCAGGGAGCAATTTCCTCGCTAGTCAGACTTATACTAGCAGTGAATGTATGTTGTTTGTTTATGGTGGGGTAGTGTTGCCAAGGGGTGTTTGTGTGTGTTTGTGTGTGTGTGTGTGTGTGTGACTACTAATCACCGCGCTTACCACAGTCATTAATAACTGGTGTTGATAATATTTTTAGCACAGTAAGCTGATAGTGTAGGATGGTGTGGGTGATGACGTAAGTGTTGTCAGCTTGAACCAACCCGACAACATCTTGGCCATCACCTTCTCCTCCTCCTCCTCCTCCTCCTCTGCTGACGTGCCTCTCATCACTGTACCTCACTCACTCCATGTGTTACCACGCTAGACTGATGACCCCTGCGTAAATGTTGATGCTTGTTTATGTAAGGATAGATGTTTATTGAAAGCCTTGCCATATCAGTCGACCTGGTCTTTACACACACACACACACACACACACACACACAAACTAAATTGGAAACCACACGTCAATGAAGTTGTCAAATCCTCCAGTTTCCGTCTCCACCTCCTCCGCCGACTCAAGTCCCTCGGAGTTCCTGCACACGAGCTCCTCAGTGTTTACACAACATTCATACTTCCCAAGCTCACCTATGCCTCCCCCACCTGGTCTTCCTCCCTAAATGCCACACAACGTAAACACCTAGAAAAAGTACAAAAGAGGGCATGCAAGATTATTCTCTCCCCCTCCTACTCCACATATCAAGAAGCGCTCAACACACTGACCCTTTCGACTCTCACTGACCATCACCACGACCTCATCTGCAAATTTGGTAAGAAGCTTCTACACCATCCCCGACACCGGCTCCTACTACCACCTGAGATCCCTTGTCCGAGAATTGCTGTTCGACACCACAACCGCATCCAGCCCATACGTGCACGAACTGATCGCTATAAGAACAGCCCAGTCCCAACCATTGTAAAAATTATCAACAACTTGTAATACTGTAACACTGTCACTATGTTGAAATGAACTGTAGTTTGAGCTTTTCCCCATCTAAGTTATTATATGTCTTATTTGTGTCACTTATGTTACTTGTATATTATTTGTAATTCGGAACCCATTCCCCAAATATGTAACTGTATATTTTCAGCCTTCTGGCTGCCAAGCTCCTTCAATAAACCGTTAATTATTATTATTATTATTATTATTACACACAGGATTTCTTGAGTGCCTCCAGAAGTTTTATCATGGTGAAATATAAGGGGCGCTGTTTGTATTGGTTAAATAATAAACAAGACGTATTTAGATATGGTAATGTTGTTTTGAAGGAGTGACTGCTTAAGACAGATCATGCACAGCCGAGGTGTGGCGGCCCACACAAGGTAGAATAAACATTCTCTTGTTTAAACAAGTAATTTGCATGAGGAATTTATTCTGGGATAGCGCGCCTCAATTTTGGTCTATCTATCTATCTATCTATCTATCTAACTATCTATCAATCTATCTATCTATCTATCTATCTATCTATCTATCTATCTGTCTGTCTGTTGGTGAGTAGCGAGGGCTGATAGCACCCGCCACTACCCGGGGTCACTGGGAGCTGCACCTGCGTTTAAATATAAAAGCTTATTATTGGATATAATTTATAAATGCAAGTCACGCAGCTACCTCAATACTTTCATATTGACAATTTTTTCCTTTTATAAGAACGAATCTCAAGTGTTGAATTATTATATAGAATCATATCGTTGTTATCGACTCACACGGATAATTGAGAGGTGCTGAAATGACTACACCCCACTAGAACGATCGTCTGTTTAATACGTCCTAACCTAACCTAACCACTGAAGTAAAAAATCTAGATTAGTTTAGGGGGTTAATTTATTCTGTACTAAAGCGAAAATTTTTATTGGTGTACGACAGGGAGGTCATATTGGCCTTTTAAGATGGCGGATGGTCGAGGGTGCTTGGGGGGAGGAGGAGGAGAGTCTCTGTGCACGTTCATCTGTTGATAGCAAAACATATCAGGTCCTTAAGAATGTCAAGGTATGTATGTATGTATGTATGTATGTATGTATAGGAGGACAGCCAAATTCAAGTCTCCCTCACTATGGTCAAGAGTCACGTGGTTGGAGGTCAGAAATGTCAGAGAGGGCACAAGGGATATGACCTACTCATGTTACTCTTAGTGCCAGCAACAGGGGGAATAGTGTTCAAAGGTCATGCTATAGCAAGGGAAATACTCTTCCCTAAATAGAACGACAGAGTGGCTGTCTGTGTATGTGCATATCCCCTAACAAAACACAACTAATGAGGTAAAGGGGTAGAGAACAGAAGAGAGCAAGTCAACTGCCCAGTGTAGCAGCAACAGATAGGGTACATTTCCTCCTCCCACACGAAGTAAAAAGATCCCAAGGAATTTAAAAGCGTATGAAACCCTCACTTAATACGGCGAGAGCGAGGATGATGGCAGGAGAGAAGAAGGAGTAGGACCGTGATACATTAAGTGACAAAGGTTCGAAAAGTGATGTAAAATGTGAAGGACTTGGGTCATGTTTCTCTTTACTTGGCGTGTACCTGGCGTGTACCTGGTGTGTATCTTGCTAACTACGTAAATTCATGGGAACGTTTTGCTAATTTTGGTTCGACTGCATTACTTTCAAGTTTCATCAATAAAAAGCAGGAAAATTTATATTGTTAATTTGGGGGGATCGATTTTAGATATTAGGGACAGTTCTCGGAAAAGTTTATCATCAGTAGTGAGCTAACAGCATATTACGTGGAGCTGAAGGAGACCAAGACTCTGTTTGCTGCTGACGGAATCTTTTGCCTTGCATTGACCAAACAAAGTTAGTCCTCTGCTTCTGCAAAAACTCTGTAAGTTGACGCATTCCAGCGATACTTACCAGATTTGTGTGTCCTCAGCAAGAAGTGCTTCATTGAATAAACACCAAAATAATTACTTTTGTTTGTGTAATTTGAATTACCAACAATGTAGTGAGGGGGGTGGGGGGGTGGTGGGAGGGGAATCCACACCCTTCCCAGTCGGTGGTTTTTGGTGCCTTCCGTTGTTGCCTGACGGATGGTACCATTCTCCACCTCCCAGGATGAGCGTTTGTTCTATCTCGTACATAAGGAGCTTTTATAGCGCCTTTCAATTGAAAAATCAGAGGCCTTTTTATTTGTTACATAATATTTTTTTATGTAACACAGATTCAGGTATAAACATATTGTTGATATGCATGTCAAATATATTTAAATTTCTGTGTTGTCATAATGATCAAGGGCATAATTTTCATGTGTATTAAAACTGACATTCGTCCCTGAGAACTTTAATAATGTGCCATCTTCATCGAGAGAGAGAGAGAGAGAGAGAGAGATCAAACACATGACACATCTGACATATTGAAACAGACACACAGTGTTATTTAAGCTGAAAACGGACTTACTCACAAATAGACACAATGGCACACGGACACAGAAAGAACTACACTAACATATAGCAACGCTGACACACAGACACACGGACATATAGCAGTGGTTGAACCGTTGAAAGATGTAATACAATAACACTCAGATGGTACAATAACTAACTAACTGACTGACTGACTGACTGACTTATTAGAGTAATTGACTCATTGTCCCAGTTGCCGTGTAAGGGGTTCACATGGGTCTCTTGAATAGTGCACTGAGACAGAGACACGAATCTCACCTCACACAATCCCGTTGACAGATCTCATCTACACATAACCTCACCGGACACAACTGTATGGTAGAAATAAATCCCAACTCATAAATCATAACCTGACAACCAAGCCTACTGTACGTGAAAGAACATTCAGTGTTCCAAAAATACCAAGTGACCATTTTTCGTTATAATAAAAATCCCATTGGGCGATTTTTTCATTGGGTAAAATCCTACTGTACGACCAAAATAATTACAAGATGCTAGTAATTAAGTGAAAGGTCATCACCCATCATATGAGTGAAAACAGTATAGATGGTCACCAATTTCAACATTTACTTAAAAAAAAAAAAGAAACGTCCCACACAACATCGGCATTGAACCACAGACCAGATGGACTGCTTTGGTCAACCCCGCGGTGTCGTCGCGACGCCTCTATCATATAAACTTCATAAGGTTTATTTATTCATCTATAATAGGTATTTCGTGTGTTTACTCTTGTGAGGTGACCACAGTGTTCAGACGTAACTCGTGTTACAACAAACTTTATATTTTTCACATAATAGCACATAGGAAATAAATAATAAGCAGTATATATGTAATGATGTACATATGAGTCCAGTTTGTACTAGTTGTCCGATGTTTCTTACTCTTATAATATATTTGAAACTAATTTACAATCTGTTATTAACAAATTCTAATCAAACAATTCCCTCATAATGCTTAAAGAATATTTTTTAATGGTTCAATGTATTATTACCAACGTATCGAGAAAGTCAATATAGAACTTCTCTACCATGAAGTACTGTAAGGTGATGTCTCCGGGTTCCTCACAGTTATGTTATGATGCCAATTACTATGAAACTGTAGAAGATACGAGTCAGAGTTTAGGTAATGATTCATTGTTGGTCTTGTGTTAAATATCAGTACGAGATTAATTAATTTTATGTAGTTTACTTTTCGGTATTCACTTTGGATATTTTATTGGTGGGAACATATATTTCTTCTTTCACCATTATATACGGTTAGTTACAGTGTGTGTGTGTGTGTGTGTGTGTGTGTGTGTGTGTGTGTGTGTGTGTGTGTGTGTAAGAGAGATCACAAACATGACACATCTGACACACGAAATAATGACAGTGACACACGGACTAACTGACGTGTTGAAACAAACACACAGTGTCATTTAGGCTGAAAACGAACTTACTCACAAATAGACACAATGGCACACGGACACAGAAAGAACTACTCTAACATAAAGCAACACTGACACACAGACACACGGACACAGAAAGAACTACTCTAACATAAAGCAACACTGACACACGGACACAGACATACAGTAGTGGTTGATCCGTTGAAAGATGGTGAAATGACTCTGTCTGCCGTTCTTCCGTGACTGTCTGTCTGTTTCTCTGTCCGTTTGCCTGCCCCGCCCTGTCCTGCCCTGCCCTGTCCGTCCTTTCGACCGTCCTTTCTATCTTGCGTTCGACAATAATGAACGCAAAAAGAAAAAAAAATCGACGTTACCGTGTTCACACACGCTGAATAAATATTGTCTGTTCATAGAAGTTACTCTGTAATAGATAAATACCTTATAAAGTTTATATGGTAGAGGCGTTGTGACAACACTGCGGGGTTGACCATCACAGTTCAGCTGGTCTGGAGTTCAATGCCGTGTTTGTCAGGGGTGATTCTTTTTTATATGTTAAAGTTTAAGTTGGTGACCATCTGTACTGTTTTCAGCTATATGAAGGATGATGACCTTTCACTTAATTACCAGTATCTTGTAATTACCATTATTTTGGTCGTACAGTAGGATTTTACCCAAAGAAGAAATCGCCCAATGGGATTTTTATTATGTCGGAAAATGGTCACTTGGTATTTTTGAACACTGAATGTTCTTTCACGTACAGTAGGCTTGGTTGTCAGGTTATGATTTGTGAGTTGGGATTATTTCTACTATACTATTACAAGATGCTGGTAATTAAGTGAAAGGTCATCACCCATCATATGAGTGAAAACAGTATAGATGATCACCAATTTCAACATTTACTTAAAAACAAAAAGAAACGCCCCATACAACATCGGCATTGAACCACAGACCAGATGGACTGCTTTGGTCAACCCCGCGGTGTCGTCGCGACGCCTCTATCATATAAACTTCATAAGGTTTATTTATTCATCTATAATAGGTATTTCGTGTGTTTACTCTTGTGAGGCGACCACAGTGTTCAGACGTAACTCGTGTTATAACAAACTTTATATTTTTCACATAATAGCACATAGGAAATAAATAATAAGCAGTATATATGTAATGATGTACATATGAGTCCCGTTTGTACTAGTTGTCAGATGTTTCTTACTCGTATAATATATTTGAAACTAATTTACAATCTGTTATTAACAAATTCTAATCAAACAATTCCCTCATAATGCTTAAAGAATATTTTTTAATGGTTCAATGTATTATTACCAACGTATCGAGAAAGTCAATATAGAATTTCTCTACCATGAAGTACTGTAAGGTGATGTCTCCGGGTTCCTCACAGTTATGTTATGATGCCAATTACTATGAAACTGTAGAAGATACGAGTCAGAGTTTAGGTAATGATTCATTGTTGGTCTTGTGTTAAATATCAGTACGAGATTAATTAATTTTATGTAGTTTACTTTTCGGTATTCACTTTGGATATTTTATTGGTGGGAACATATATTTCTTCTTTCACCATTATATACGGTTAGTTACAGTGTGTGTGTGTGTGTGTGTGTGTGTGTGTGTGTGTGTGTGTGTGTGTGTGTGTGTGTGTAAGAGAGAGATCACAAACATGACACATCTGACACACGAAATAATGACAGTGACACACGGACTAACTGACGAGTTGAAACAAACACACAGTGTCATTTAGGCTGAAAACGAACTTACTCACAAATAGACACAATGGCACACGGACACAGAAAGAACTACTCTAACATAAAGCAACACTGACACACAGACACACGGACACAGACATACAGTAGTGGTTGATCCGTTGAAAGATGGTGAAATGACTCTGTCTGCCGTTCTTCCGTGACTGTCTGTCTGTTTCTCTGTCCGTTTGCCTGCCCCGCCCTGTCCTGCCCTGCCCTGTCCGTCCTTTCGACCGTCCTTTCTATCTTGCGTTCGACAATAATGAACGCAAAAAGAAAAAAAAATCGACGTTACCGTGTTCACACACGCTGAATAAATATTGTCTGTTCATAGAAGTTACTCTGTAATAGATAAATACCTTATAAAGTTTATATGGTAAAGGCGTCGGGACAACACTGCGGGGTTGACCATCACAGTCCAGCTGGTCTGGAGTTCAATGCCGTGTTTGTCAGGGGCGCTTCTTTTTTATATGTTAAAGTTTAAGTTGGTGACCATCTGTACTGTTTTCAGCTATATGAAGGATGATGACCTTTCACTTAATTACCAGTATCTTGTAATTACCATTATTTTGGTCGTACAGTAGGATTTTACCCAAAGAAGAAATCGCCCAATGGGATTTTTATTATGTCGGAAAATGGTCACTTGGTATTTTTGAACACTGAATGTTCTTTCACGTACAGTAGGCTTGGTTGTCAGGTTATGATTTATGAGTTGGGATTATTTCTACTATACTATTACAAGATGCTGGTAATTAAGTGAAAGGTCATCACCCATCATATGAGTGAAAACAGTATAGATGGTCACCAATTTCAACATTTACTTAAAAACAAAAAGAAACGTCCCACACAACATCGGCATTGAACCACAGACCAGATGGACTGCTTTGGTCAACCCCGCGGTGTCGTCGCGACGCCTCTATCATATAAACTTCATAAGGTTTATTTATTCATCTATAATAGGTATTTCGTGTGTTTACTCTTGTGAGGCGACCACAGTGTTCAGACGTAACTCGTGTTATAACAAACTTTATATTTTTCACATAATAGCACATAGGAAATAAATAATAAGCAGTATATATGTAATGATGTACATATGAGACCCGTTTGTACTAGTTGTCCGATGTTTCTTACTTGTATAATATATTTGAAACTAATTTACAATCTGTTATTAACAAATTCTAATCAAACAATTCCCTCATAATGCATAAAGAATATTTTTTAATGGTTCAATGTATTATTACCAACGTATCGAGAAAGTCAATATAGAATTTCTCTACCATGAAGTACTGTAAGGTGATGTCTCCGGGTTCCTCACAGTTATGTTATGATGCCAATTACTATGAAACTGTAGAAGATACGAGTCAGAGTTTAGGTAATGATTCATTGTTGGTCTTGTGTTAAATATCAGTACGAGATTAATTAATTTTATGTAGTTTACTTTTCGGTATTCACTTTGGATATTTTATTGGTGGAAACATATATTTCTTCTTTCACCATTATATACGGTTAGTTACAGTGTGTGTGTGTGTGTGTGCGTGTGCGTGTGTGGATGTGTGTGTGTGTGTGTGTGTGTGTGCGCGTGTGCGCGTTTGTGTGCGTGTGCGTTTGTGTGCGGGTGTGTGTGTGTGTGGGCGTGTGCGTGTGTGTGTGTGTGCGTGTGTGTGTGTGTGTGTAAGAGAGAGATCACAAACATGACACATCTGACACACGAAATAATTACAGTGACACACGGACTAACTGACGAGTTGAAACAAACACACAGTGTCATTTAGGCTGAAAACGAACTTACTCACAAATAGACACAATGGCACACGGACACAGAAAGAACTACTCTAACATAAAGCAACACTGACACACAGACACACAGACACAGACATACAGTAGTGGTTGATCCGTTGAAAGATGGTGAAATGACTCTGTCTGCCGTTCTTCCGTGACTGTCTGTCTGTTTCTCTGTCCGTTTGCCTGCCCTGCCCTGTCCTGCCCTGCCCTGGCCCTCCTTTCGACCGTCCTTTCTATCTTGCGTTCGACAATAATGAACGCAAAAAGGAAAAAAAAATCGACGTTACCGTGTTCACACACGCTGAATAAATATTGTCTGTTCTTAGAAGTTACTCTATAATAGATAAATACCTTATAAAGTTTATATGATAGAAGCGTCGGGACAACACTGCGGGGTTGACCATCACAGTTCAGCTGGTCTGGAGTTCAATGCCGTGTTTGTCAGGGGCGCTTCTCTTTTATATGTTAAAGTTTAAGTTGGTGACCATCTGTACTGTTTTTAGCTATATGAAGGATGATGACCTTTCACTTAATTACCAGTATCTTGTAATTAACATTATTTTGGTCGTACAGTAGGATTTTACCCAAAGAAAAAATCGCCCAATGGGATTTTTATTATATCGGAAAATGGTCACTTGGTATTTTTGAACACTGAATGTTCTTTCACGTACAGTAGGCTTGGTTGTCAGGTTATGATTTGTGAGTTGGGATTTATTTCTACTATACTATTACAAGATGCTGGTAATTAAGTGAAAGGTCATCACCCATCATATGAGTGAAAACAGTATAGATGGTCACCAATTTCAACATTTACTTGAAAAAAAAAAAGAAACGTCCCACACAACATCGGCATTGAACCACAGACCAGACGGACTGCTTTGGTCAACCCCGCGGTGTCGTCGCGACGCCTCTATCATATAAACTTCATAAGGTTTATTTATTCATCTATAATAGGTATTTCGTGTGTTTACTCTTGTGAGGCGACCACAGTGTTCAGACGTAACTCGTGTTATAACAAACTTTATATTTTTCACATAATAGCACATAGGAAATAAATAATAAGCAGTATATATGTAGTGATGTACATATGAGTCCCGTTTGTACTAGTTGTCAGATGTTTCTTACTCGTACAATATATTTGAAACTAATTTACAATCTGTTATTAACAAATTCTAATCAAACAATTCCCTCATAATGCTTAAAGAATATTTTTTAATGGTTCAATGTATTATTACCAACGTATCGAGAAAGTCAATATAGAATTTCTCTACCATGAAGTACTGTAAGGTGATGTCTCCGGGTTACTCACAGTTATGTTATGATGCCAATTACTATGAAACTGTAGAAGATACGAGTCAGAATTTAGGTAATGATTCATTGTTGGTCTTGTGTTAAATATCAGTACGAGATTAATTAATTTTATGTAGTTTACTTTTCGGTATTCACTTTGGATATTTTATTGGTGGAAACATATATTTCTTCTTTCACCATTATATACGGTTAGTTACAGTGTGTGTATGTGTGTGTGTGTGTGTGTGTGTGTGTGTGTGTGTGTGTGTGTAAGAGAGAGATCACAAACATGACACATCTGACACACGAAATAATGACAGTGACACACGGACTAACTGACGTGTTGAAACAAACACACAGTGTCATTTAGGCTGAAAACGAACTTACTCACAAATAGACACAATGGCACACGGACACAGAAAGAACTACTCTAACATAAAGCAACACTGACACACAGACACAGACATACAGTAGTGGTTGATCCGTTGAAAGATGGTGAAATGACTCTGTCTGCCGTTCTTCCGTGACTGTCTGTCTGTTTCTCTGTCCGTTTGCCTGCCCCGCCCTGTCCTGCCCTGCCCTGTCCGTCCTTTCGACCGTCCTTTCTATCTTGCGTTCGACAATAATGAACGCAAAAAGAAAAAAAAATCGACGTTACCGTGTTCACACACGCTGAATAAATATTGTCTGTTCATAGAAGTTACTCTGTAATAGATAAATACCTTATAAAGTTTATATGGTAAAGGCGTCGGGACAATACTGCGGGGTTGACCATCACAGTTCAGCTGGTCTGGAGTTCAATGCCGTGTTTGTCAGGGGCGCTTCTTTTTTATTTGTTAAAGTTTAAGTTGCTGACCATCTGTACTGTTTTCACCTATATGAAGGATGATGACCTTTCACTTAATTACCAGTATCTTGTAATTACCATTATTTTGGTCGTGCAGTAGGATTTTACCCAAAGAAGAAATCGCCCAATGGGATTTTTATTATATCGGAAAATGGTCACTTGGTATTTTTGAACACTGAATGTTCTTTCACGTACAGTAGGCTTGTTTGTCAGGTTATGATTTATGAGTTGGGATTATTTCTACTATACTATTACAAGATGCTGGTAATTAAGTGAAAGGTCATCACCCATCATATGAGTGAAAACAGTATAGATGATCACCAATTTCAACATTTACTTAAAAACAAAAAGAGACGCCCCATACAACATCGGCATTGAACCACAGACCAGCTGGACTGCTTTGGTCAACCCCGCGGTGTCGTCGTGACGCCTCTACCATATCAACTTTATAAGGCTTATTTATTCATCTATAATAGGTATTTCGTGTGTTTACTCTTGTGAGGTGACCACAGTGTTCAGACGTAACTCGTGTTACAACAAACTTTATATTTTTCACATAATAGCACATAGGAAATAAATAATAAGCAGTATATATGTAATGATGTACATATGAGTCCAGTTTGTACTAGTTGTCAGATGTTTCTTACTCGTATAATATATTTGAAACTAATTTACAATCTGTTATTAACAAATTCTAATCAAACAATTCCCTCATAATGCATAAAGAATATTTTTTAATGGTTCAATGTATTATTACCAACGTATCGAGAAAGTCAATATAGAATTTCTCTACCATGAAGTACTGTAAGGTGATGTCTCCGGGTTCCTCACAGTTATGTTATGATGCCAATTACTATGAAACTGTAGAAGATACGAGTCAGAGTTTAGGTAATGATTCATTGTTGGTCTTGTGTTAAATATCAGTACGAGATTAATTAATTTTATGTAGTTTACTTTTCGGTATTCACTTTGGATATTTTATTGGTGGGAACATATATTTCTTCTTTCACCATTATATACGGTTAGTTACAGTGTGTGTGTGTGTGTGTGTGTGTGTGTGTGTGTGTGTGTGTGTGCAAGAGAGATCACAAACATGATACATCTGACACACGAAATAATGACAGTGACACACGGACTAACTGACGAGTTGAAACAAACACACAGTGTCATCTAGGCTGAAAACGAACTTACTCACAAATAGACACAATGGCACACGGACACAGAAAGAACTACTCTAACATAAAGCAACACAGACACACAGACACAGACATACAGTAGTGGTTGATCCGTTGAAAGATGGTGAAATGACTCTGTCTGCCGTTCTTCCGTGACTGTCTGTCTGTTTCTCTGTCCGTTTGCCTGCCCTGCCCTGTCCTGCCCTGCCCTGGCCCTCCTTTCGACCGTCCTTTCTATCTTGCGTTCGACAATAATGAACGCAAAAAGGAAAAAAAAATCGACGTTACCGTGTTCACACACGCTGAATAAATATTGTCTGTTCTTAGAAGTTACTCTGTAATAGATAAATACCTTATAAAGTTTATATGGTAGAGGCGTCGTGGCAATACTGCGGGGTTGACCATCACAGTTCAGCTGGTCTGGAGTTCAATGCCGTGTTTGTCAGGGGCGCTTCTCTTTTATATGTTAAAGTTTTAGTTGGTGACCATCTGTACTGTTTTCAGCTATATGAAGGATGATGACCTTTCACTTAATTACCAGTATCTTGTAATTAACATTATTTTGGTCGTACAGTAGGATTTTACCCAAAGAAAAAATCGCCCAATGGGATTTTTATTATATCGGAAAATGGTCACTTGGTATTTTTGAACACTGAATGTTCTTTCACGTACAGTAGGCTTGGTTGTCAGGTTATGATTTGTGAGTTGGGATTTATTTCTACTATACTATTACAAGATGCTGGTAATTAAGTGAAAGGTCATCACCCATCATATGAGTGAAAACAGTATAGATGGTCACCAATTTCAACATTTACTTAAAAAAAAAATAGAAACGTCCCACACAACATCGGCATTGAACCACAGACCAGATGGACTGCTTTGGTCAACCCCGCGGTGTCGTCGCGACGCCTCTACCATATCAACTTCATAAGGTTTATTTATTCATCTATAATAGGTATTTCGTGTGTTTACTCTTGTGAGGCGACCACAGTGTTCAGACGTAACTCGTGTTATAACAAACTTTATATTTTTCACATAATAGCACATAGGAAATAAATAATAAGCAGTATATATGTAATGATGTACATATGAGTCCCGTTTGTACTAGTTGTCAGATGTTTCTTACTCGTACAATATATTTGAAACTAATTTACAATCTGTTATTAACAAATTCTAATCAAACAATTCCCTCATAATGCTTAAAGAATATTTTTTAATGGTTCAATGTATTATTACCAACGTATCGAGAAAGTCAATATAGAATTTCTCTACCATGAAGTACTGTAAGGTGATGTCTCCGGGTTCCTCACAGTTATGTTATGATGCCAATTACTATGAAACTGTAGAAGATACGAGTCAGAGTTTAGGTAATGATTCATTGTTGGTCTTGTGTTAAATATCAGTACGAGATTAATTAATTTTATGTAGTTTACTTTTCGGTATTCACTTTAGATATTTTATTGGTGGGAACATATATTTCTTCTTTCACCATTATATACGGTTAGTTACAGTGTGTGTGTGTGTGTGTGTGTGTGTGTGTGTGTGTGTGTAAGAGAGAGATCACAAACATGACACATCTGACACACGAAATAATGACAGTGACACACGGACTAACTGACGAGTTGAAACAAACACACAGTGTCATTTAGGCTGAAAACGAACTTACTCACAGATAGACACAATGGCACACGGACACAGAAAGAACTACGCTAACATAAAGCAACCCTGACACACAGACACACAGACACAGACATACAGTAGTGGTTGATCCGTTGAAAGATGGTGAAATGACTCTGTCTGCCGTTCTTCCGTGACTGTCTGTCTGTTTCTCTGTCCGTTTGCCTGCCCTGCCCTGTCCTGCCCTGCCCTGGCCGTCCTTTCGACCGTCCTTTCTATCTTGCGTTCGACAATAATGAACGCAAAAAGGAAAAAAAAATCGACGTTACCGTGTTCACACACGCTGAATAAATATTGTCTGTTCATAGAAGTTACTCTGTAATAGATAAATACCTTATAAAGTTTATATGGTAGAGGCGTCGGGACAATACTGCGGGGTTGACCATCACAGTCCAGCTGGTCTGGAGTTCAATGCCGTGTTTGTCAGGGGCGCTTCTTTTTTATATGTTAAAGTTTAAGTTGGTGACCATCTGTACTGTTTTCAGCTATATGAAGGATGATGACCTTTCACTTAATTACCAGTATCTTGTAATTAACATTATTTTGGTCGTACAGTAGGATTTTACCCAAAGAAGAAATCGCCCAATGGGATTTTTATTATGTCGGAAAATGGTCACTTGGTATTTTTGAACACTGAATGTTCTTTCACGTACAGTAGGCTTGGTTGTCAGGTTATGATTTATGAGTTGGGATTATTTCTACTATACTATTACAAGATGCTGGTAATTAAGTGAAAGGTCATCACCCATCATATGAGTCAAAACAGTATAGATGGTCACCAATTTCAACATTTACTTAAAAAAAAAAAAGAAACGTCCCACACAACATCGGCATTGAACCACAGACCAGATGGACTGCTTTGGTCAACCCCGCGGTGTCGTCGCGACGCCTCTACCATATCAACTTCATAAGGTTTATTTATTCATCTATAATAGGTATTTCGTGTGTTTACTCTTGTGAGGTGACCACAGTGTTCAGACGTAACTCGTGTTATAACAAACTTTATATTTTTCACATAATAGCACATAGGAAATAAATAATAAGCAGTATATATGTAATGATGTACATATGAGTCCCGTTTGTACTAGTTGTCAGATGTTTCTTACTCGTATAATATATTTGAAACTAATTTACAATCTGTTATTAACAAATTCTAATCAAACAATTCCCTCATAATGCTTAAAGAATATTTTTTAATGGTTCAATGTATTATTACCAACGTATCGAGAAAGTCAATATAGAATTTCTCTACCATGAAGTACTGTAAGGTGATGTCTCCGGGTTCCTCACAGTTATGTTATGATGCCAATTACTATGAAACTGTAGAAGATACGAGTCAGAGTTTAGGTAATGATTCATTGTTGGTCTTGTGTTAAATATCAGTACGAGATTAATTAATTTTATGTAGTTTACTTTTCGGTATTCACTTTGGATATTTTATTGGTGGGAACATATATTTCTTCTTTCACCATTATATACGGTTAGTTACAGTGTGTGTGTGTGTGTGTGTGTGTGTGTGTGTGTGTGTGTGTGTGTGTAAGAGAGATCACAAACATGACACATCTGACACACGAAATAATGACAGTGACACACGGACTAACTGACGTGTTGAAACAAACACACAGTGTCATTTAGGCTGAAAACGAACTTACTCACAAATAGACACAATGGCACACGGACACAGAAAGAACTACTCTAACATAAAGCAACACTGACACACAGACACACGCACAGAAAGACTACTCACATAAGCACACTGACACACGGACACAGACATACAGTAGTGGTTGATCCGTTGAAAGATGGTGAAATGACTCTGTCTGCCGTTCTTCCGTGACTGTCTGTCTGTTTCTCTGTCCGTTTGCCTGCCCCGCCCTGTCCTGCCCTGCCCTGTCCGTCCTTTCGACCGTCCTTTCTATCTTGCGTTCGACAATAATGAACGCAAAAAGAAAAAAAAATCGACGTTACCGTGTTCACACACGCTGAATAAATATTGTCTGTTCATAGAAGTTACTCTGTAATAGATAAATACCTTATAAAGTTTATATGGTAGAGGCGTTGTGACAACACTGCGGGGTTGACCATCACAGTTCAGCTGGTCTGGAGTTCAATGCCGTGTTTGTCAGGGGCGCTTCTTTTTTATATGTTAAAGTTTAAGTTGGTGACCATCTGTACTGTTTTCAGCTATATGAAGGATGATGACCTTTCACTTAATTACCAGTATCTTGTAATTACCATTATTTTGGTCGTACAGTAGGATTTTACCCAAAGAAGAAATCGCCCAATGGGATTTTTATTATGTCGGAAAATGGTCACTTGGTATTTTTGAACACTGAATGTTCTTTCACGTACAGTAGGCTTGGTTGTCAGGTTATGATTTATGAGTTGGGATTATTTCTACTATACTATTACAAGATGCTGGTAATTAAGTGAAAGGTCATCACCCATCATATGAGTGAAAACAGTATAGATGGTCACCAATTTCAACATTTACTTAAAAACAAAAAGAAACGCCCCATACAACATCGGCATTGAACCACAGACCAGCTGGACTGATTTGGTCAACCCCGCGGTGTCGTCGTGACGCCTCTACCATATCAACTTTATAAGGCTTATTTATTCATCTATAATAGGTATTTCGTGTGTTTACTCTTGTGAGGCGACCACAGTGTTCAGACGTAACTCGTGTTATAACAAACTTTATATTTTTCACATAATAGCACATAGGAAATAAATAATAAGCAGTATATATGTAATGATGTACATATGAGTCCCGTTTGTACTAGTTGTCAGATGTTTCTTACTCGTATAATATATTTGAAACTAATTTACAATCTGTTATTAACAAATTCTAATCAAACAATTCCCTCATAATGCTTAAAGAATATTTTTTAATGGTTCAATGTATTATTACCAACGTATCGAGAAAGTCAATATAGAATTTCTCTACCATGAAGTACTGTAAGGTGATGTCTCCGGGTTCCTCACAGTTATGTTATGATGCCAATTACTATGAAACTGTAGAAGATACGAGTCAGAGTTTAGGTAATGATTCATTGTTGGTCTTGTGTTAAATATCAGTACGAGATTAATTAATTTTATGTAGTTTACTTTTCGGTATTCACTTTGGATATTTTATTGGTGGGAACATATATTTCTTCTTTCACCATTATATACGGTTAGTTACAGTGTGTGTGTGTGTGTGTGTGTGTGTGTGTGTGTGTGTGTGTGTGTGTGTGTGTGTAAGAGAGATCACAAACATGACACATCTGACACACGAAATAATGACAGTGACACACGGACTAACTGACGTGTTGAAACAAACACACAGTGTCATTTAGGCTGAAAACGAACTTACTCACAAATAGACACAATGGCACACGGACACAGAAAGAACTACTCTAACATAAAGCAACACTGACACACAGACACACGGACACAGAAAGAACTACTCTAACATAAAGCAACACTGACACACGGACACAGACATACAGTAGTGGTTGATCCGTTGAAAGATGGTGAAATGACTCTGTCTGCCGTTCTTCCGTGACTGTCTGTCTGTTTCTCTGTCCGTTTGCCTGCCCCGCCCTGTCCTGCCCTGCCCTGTCCGTCCTTTCGACCGTCCTTTCTATCTTGCGTTCGACAATAATGAACGCAAAAAGAAAAAAAAATCGACGTTACCGTGTTCACACACGCTGAATAAATATTGTCTGTTCATAGAAGTTACTCTGTAATAGATAAATACCTTATAAAGTTTATATGGTAGAGGCGTTGTGACAACACTGCGGGGTTGACCATCACAGTTCAGCTGGTCTGGAGTTCAATGCCGTGTTTGTCAGGGGCGCTTCTTTTTTATATGTTAAAGTTTAAGTTGGTGACCATCTGTACTGTTTTCAGCTATATGAAGGATGATGACCTTTCACTTAATTACCAGTATCTTGTAATTACCATTATTTTGGTCGTACAGTAGGATTTTACCCAAAGAAGAAATCGCCCAATGGGATTTTTATTATGTCGGAAAATGGTCACTTGGTATTTTTGAACACTGAATGTTCTTTCACGTACAGTAGGCTTGGTTGTCAGGTTATGATTTATGAGTTGGGATTATTTCTACTATACTATTACAAGATGCTGGTAATTAAGTGAAAGGTCATCACCCATCATATGAGTGAAAACAGTATAGATGGTCACCAATTTCAACATTTACTTAAAAACAAAAAGAAACGCCCCATACAACATCGGCATTGAACCACAGACCAGCTGGACTGATTTGGTCAACCCCGCGGTGTCGTCGCGACGCCTCTACCATATCAACTTTATAAGGTTTATTTATTCATCTATAATAGGTATTTCGTGTGTTTACTCTTGTGAGGCGACCACAGTGTTCAGACGTAACTCGTGTTATAACAAACTTTATATTTTTCACATAATAGCACATAGGAAATAAATAATAAGCAGTATATATGTAATGATGTACATATGAGTCCCGTTTGTACTAGTTGTCAGATGTTTCTTACTCGTACAATATATTTGAAACTAATTTACAATCTGTTATTAACAAATTCTAATCAAACAATTCCCTCATAATGCTTAAAGAATATTTTTTAATGGTTCAATGTATTATTACCAACGTATCGAGAAAGTCAATATAGAATTTCTCTACCATGAAGTACTGTAAGGTGATGTCTCCGGGTTCCTCACAGTTATGTTATGATGCCAATTACTATGAAACTGTAGAAGATACGAGTCAGAGTTTAGGTAATGATTCATTGTTGGTCTTGTGTTAAATATCAGTACGAGATTAATTAATTATATGTAGTTTACTTTTCGGTATTCACTTTGGATATTTTTTTGGTGGGAACATATATTTCTTCTTTCACCATTATATACGGTTAGTTACAGTGTGTGTGTGTGTGTGTGCGTGTGCGTGTGTGGATGTGTGTGTGTGTGTGTGTGTGTGTGTGTGTGTGTAAGAGAGAGATCACAAACATGACACATCTGACACACGAAATAATGACAGTGACACACGGACTAACTGACGAGTTGAAACAAACACACAGTGTCATTTAGGCTGAAAACGAACTTACTCACAAATAGACACAATGGCACACGGACACAGAAAGAACTACTCTAACATAAAGCAACACTGACACACAGACACACGGACACAGACATACAGTAGTGGTTGATCCGTTGAAAGATGGTGAAATGACTCTGTCTGCCGTTCTTCCGTGACTGTCTGTCTGTTTCCCCGTCCGTTTGCCTGCCCCGCCCTGTCCTGCCCTGCCCTGTCCGTCCTTTCGACCGTCCTTTCTATCTTGCGTTCGACAATAATGAACGCAAAAAGAAAAAAAAATCGACGTTACCGTGTTCACACACGCTGAATAAATATTGTCTGTTCATAGAAGTTACTCTGTAATAGATAAATACCTTATAAAGTTTATATGGTAGAGGCGTTGTGACAACACTGCGGGGTTGACCATCACAGTTCAGCTGGTCTGGAGTTCAATGCCGTGTTTGTCAGGGGCGCTTCTTTTTTATATGTTAAAGTTTAAGTTGGTGACCATCTGTACTGTTTTCAGCTATATGAAGGATGATGACCTTTCACTTAATTACCAGTATCTTGTAATTACCATTATTTTGGTCGTACAGTAGGATTTTACCCAAAGAAGAAATCGCCCAATGGGATTTTTATTATGTCGGAAAATGGTCACTTGGTATTTTTGAACACTGAATGTTCTTTCACGTACAGTAGGCTTGGTTGTCAGGTTATGATTTATGAGTTGGGATTATTTCTACTATACTATTACAAGATGCTGGTAATTAAGTGAAAGGTCATCACCCATCATATGAGTGAAAACAGTATAGATGGTCACCAATTTCAACATTTACTTAAAAACAAAAAGAAACGTCCCACACAACATCGGCATTGAACCACAGACCAGATGGACTGCTTTGGTCAACCCCGCGGTGTCGTCGCGACGCCTCTACCATATAAACTTCATAAGGCTTATTTATTCATCTATAATAGGTATTTCGTGTGTTTACTCTTGTGAGGCGACCACAGTGTTCAGACGTAACTCGTGTTATAACAAACTTTATATTTTTCACATAATAGCACATAGGAAATAAATAATAAGCAGTATATATGTAATGATGTACATATGAGACCCGTTTGTACTAGTTGTCCGATGTTTCTTACTTGTATAATATATTTGAAACTAATTTACAATCTGTTATTAACAAATTCTAATCAAACAATTCCCTCATAATGCATAAAGAATATTTTTTAATGGTTCAATGTATTATTACCAACGTATCGAGAAAGTCAATATAGAATTTCTCTACCATGAAGTACTGTAAGGTGATGTCTCCGGGTTCCTCACAGTTATGTTATGATGCCAATTACTATGAAACTGTAGAAGATACGAGTCAGAGTTTAGGTAATGATTCATTGTTGGTCTTGTGTTAAATATCAGTACGAGATTAATTAATTTTATGTAGTTTACTTTTCGGTATTCACTTTGGATATTTTATTGGTGGAAACATATATTTCTTCTTTCACCATTATATACGGTTAGTTACAGTGTGTGTGTGTGTGTGTGTGTGTGGTTGGTGTGTGTGTGTGTGTGTGGTGTGTGTGTGTGTAAGAGAGAGATCACAAACATGACACATCTGACACACGAAATAATTACAGTGACACACGGACTAACTGACGAGTTGAAACAAACACACAGTGTCATTTAGGCTGAAAACGAACTTACTCACAAATAGACACAATGGCACACGGACACAGAAAGAACTACTCTAACATAAAGCAACACTGACACACAGACACACAGACACAGACATACAGTAGTGGTTGATCCGTTGAAAGATGGTGAAATGACTCTGTCTGCCGTTCTTCCGTGACTGTCTGTCTGTTTCTCTGTCCGTTTGCCTGCCCTGCCCTGCCCTGCCCTGCCCTGCCCTGGCCCTCCTTTCGACCGTCCTTTCTATCTTGCGTTCGACAATAATGAACGCAAAAAGGAAAAAAAAATCGACGTTACCGTGTTCACACACGCTGAATAAATATTGTCTGTTCTTAGAAGTTACTCTATAATAGATAAATACCTTATAAAGTTTATATGATAGAAGCGTCGGGACAACACTGCGGGGTTGACCATCACAGTTCAGCTGGTCTGGAGTTCAATGCCGTGTTTGTCAGGGGCGCTTCTCTTTTATATGTTAAAGTTTAAGTTGGTGACCATCTGTACTGTTTTTAGCTATATGAAGGATGATGACCTTTCACTTAATTACCAGTATCTTGTAATTAACATTATTTTGGTCGTACAGTAGGATTTTACCCAAAGAAAAAATCGCCCAATGGGATTTTTATTATATCGGAAAATGGTCACTTGGTATTTTTGAACACTGAATGTTCTTTCACGTACAGTAGGCTTGGTTGTCAGGTTATGATTTGTGAGTTGGGATTATTTCTACTATACTATTACAAGATGCTGGTAATTAAGTGAAAGGTCATCACCCATCATATGAGTGAAAACAGTATAGATGGTCACCAATTTCAACATTTACTTGAAAAAAAAAAAGAAACGTCCCACACAACATCGGCATTGAACCACAGACCAGCTGGACTGCTTTGGTCAACCCCGCGGTGTCGTCGCGACGCCTCTATCATATAAACTTCATAAGGTTTATTTATTCATCTATAATAGGTATTTCGTGTGTTTACTCTTGTGAGGCGACCACAGTGTTCAGACGTAACTCGTGTTATAACAAACTTTATATTTTTCACATAATAGCACATAGGAAATAAATAATAAGCAGTATATATGTAGTGATGTACATATGAGTCCCGTTTGTACTAGTTGTCAGATGTTTCTTACTCGTACAATATATTTGAAACTAATTTACAATCTGTTATTAACAAATTCTAATCAAACAATTCCCTCATAATGCTTAAAGAATATTTTTTAATGGTTCAATGTATTATTACCAACGTATCGAGAAAGTCAATATAGAATTTCTCTACCATGAAGTACTGTAAGGTGATGTCTCCGGGTTACTCACAGTTATGTTATGATGCCAATTACTATGAAACTGTAGAAGATACGAGTCAGAATTTAGGTAATGATTCATTGTTGGTCTTGTGTTAAATATCAGTACGAGATTAATTAATTTTATGTAGTTTACTTTTCGGTATTCACTTTGGATATTTTATTGGTGGAAACATATATTTCTTCTTTCACCATTATATACGGTTAGTTACAGTGTGTGTGTGTGTGTGTGCGTGTGCGTTTGCGTGTGTGGATGTGTGTGTGTGTGTGTGTGTAAGAGAGAGATCACAAACATGATACATCTGACACACGAAATAATGACAGTGACACACGGACTAACTGACGTGTTGAAACAAACACACAGTGTCATTTAGGCTGAAAACGAACTTACTCACAGATAGACACAATGGCACACGGACACAGAAAGAACTACGCTAACATAAAGCAACCCTGACACACAGACACACAGACACAGACATACAGTAGTGGTTGATCCGTTGAAAGATGGTGAAATGACTCTGTCTGCCGTTCTTCCGTGACTGTCTGTCTGTTTCTCTGTCCGTTTGCCTGCCCCGCCCTGTCCTGCCCTGCCCTGTCCGTCCTTTCGACCGTCCTTTCTATCTTGCGTTCGACAATAATGAACGCAAAAAGAAAAAAAAATCGACGTTACCGTGTTCACACACGCTGAATAAATATTGTCTGTTCATAGAAGTTACTCTGTAATAGATAAATACCTTATAAAGTTTATATGGTAGAGGCGTTGTGACAACACTGCGGGGTTGACCATCACAGTTCAGCTGGTCTGGAGTTCAATGCCGTGTTTGTCAGGGGCGCTTCTTTTTTATATGTTAAAGTTTAAGTTGGTGACCATCTGTACTGTTTTCAGCTATATGAAGGATGATGACCTTTCACTTAATTACCAGTATCTTGTAATTACCATTATTTTGGTCGTACAGTAGGATTTTACCCAAAGAAGAAATCGCCCAATGGGATTTTTATTATGTCGGAAAATGGTCACTTGGTATTTTTGAACACTGAATGTTCTTTCACGTACAGTAGGCTTGGTTGTCAGGTTATGATTTATGAGTTGGGATTATTTCTACTATACTATTACAAGATGCTGGTAATTAAGTGAAAGGTCATCACCCATCATATGAGTGAAAACAGTATAGATGGTCACCAATTTCAACATTTACTTAAAAACAAAAAGAGACGTCCCACACAACATCGGCATTGAACCACAGACCAGCTGGACTGCTTTGGTCAACCCCGCGGTGTCGTCGTGACGCCTCTACCATATCAACTTTATAAGGCTTATTTATTCATCTATAATAGGTATTTCGTGTGTTTACTCTTGTGAGGCGTCCACAGTGTTCAGACGTAACTCGTGTTATAACAAACTTTATATTTTTCACATAATAGCACATAGGAAATAAATAATAAGCAGTATATATGTAATGATGTACATATGAGTCCCGCTTGTACTAGTTGTCAGATGTTTCTTACTCGTACAATATATTTGAAACTAATTTACAATCTGTTATTAACAAATTCTAATCAAACAATTCCCTCATAATGCTTAAAGAATATTTTTTATTGGTTCAATGTATTATTACCAACGTATCGAGAAAGTCAATATAGAATTTCTCTACCATGAAGTACTGTAAGGTGATGTCTCCGGGTTCCTCACAGTTATGTTATGATGCCAATTACTATGAAACTGTAGAAGATACGAGTCAGAGTTTAGGTAATGATTCATTGTTGGTCTTTTGTTAAATATCAGTACGAGATTAATTAATTTTATGTAGTTTACTTTTCGGTATTCACTTTAGATATTTTATTGGTGGGAACATATATTTCTTCTTTCACCATTATATACGGTTAGTTACAGTGTGTGTGTGTGTGTGTGTGTGTAAGAGAGAGATCACAAACATGACACATCTGACACACGAAATAATGACAGTGACACACGGACTAACTGACGAGTTGAAACAAACACACAGTGTCATTTAGGCTGAAAACGAACTTACTCACAGATAGACACAATGGCACACGGACACAGAAAGAACTACGCTAACATAAAGCAACCCTGACACACAGACACACAGACACAGACATACAGTAGTGGTTGATCCGTTGAAAGATGGTGAAATGACTCTGTCTGCCGTTCTTCCGTGACTGTCTGTTTCTCTGTCCGTTTGCCTGCCCTGCCCTGTCCTGCCCTGCCCTGGCCGTCCTTTCGACCGTCCTTTCTATCTTGCGTTCGACAATAATGAACGCAAAAAGAAAAAAAAATCGACGTTACCGTGTTCACACACGCTCAATAAATATTGTCTGTTCTTAGAAGTTACTCTGTAATAGATAAATACCTTATAAAGTTTATATGGTAGAGGCGTCGGGACAATACTGCGGGGTTGACCATCACAGTCCAGCTGGTCTGGAGTTCAATGCCGTGTTTGTCAGGGGCGCTTCTTTTTTATATGTTAAAGTTTAAGTTGGTGACCATCTGTACTGTTTTCAGCTATATGAAGGAGGATGACCTTTCACTTAATTACCAGTATCTTGTAATTAACATTATTTTGGTCGTGCAGTAGGATTTTACCCAAAGAAATAATCGCCCAATGGGATTTTTATTATATCGGAAAATGGTCACTTGGTATTTTTGAACACTGAATGTTCTTTCACGTACAGTAGGCTTGGTTGTCAGGCTATGATTTGTGAGTTGGGATTTATTTCTACTATACTATTACAAGATGCTGGTAATTAAGTGAAAGGTCATCACCCATCATATGAGTCAAAACAGTATAGATGGTCACCAATTTCAACATTTACTTAAAAAAAAAAAAGAAACGTCCCACACAACATCGGCATTGAACCACAGACCAGATGGACTGCTTTGGTCAACCCCGCGGTGTCGTCGCGACGCCTCTACCATATTAACTTTATAAGGCTTATTTATTCATCTATAATAGGTATTTCGTGTGTTTACTCTTGTGAGGCGACCACAGTGTTCAGACGTAACTCGTGTTATAACAAACTTTATATTTTTCACATAATAGCACATAGGAAATAAATAATAAGCAGTATATATGTAATGATGTACATATGAGACCCGTTTGTACTAGTTGTCCGATGTTTCTTACTCGTATAATATATTTGAAACTAATTTACAATCTGTTATTAACAAATTCTAATCAAACAATTCCCTCATAATGCTTAAAGAATATTTTTTAATGGTTCAATGTATTATTACCAACGTATCGAGAAAGTCAATATAGAATTTCTCTACCATGAAGTACTGTAAGGTGATGTCTCCGGGTTCCTCACAGTTATGTTATGATGCCAATTACTATGAAACTGTAGAAGATACGAGTCAGAGTTTAGGTAATGATTCATTGTTGGTCTTGTGTTAAATATCAGTACGAGATTAATTAATTTTATGTAGTTTACTTTTCGGTATTCACTTAGGATATTGTATTGGTGGGAACATATATTTCTTCTTTCACCATTATATACGATTAGTTACAGTGTGTGTGTGTGTGTGCGTGTGCGTGTGTGGATGTGTGTGTGTGTGTGTGTAAGAGAGAGATCACAAACATGACACATCTGACACACGAAATAATGACAGTGACACACGGACTAACTGACGTGTTGAAACAAACACACAGTGTCATTTAGGCTGAAAACGAACTTACTCACAGATAGACACAATGGCACACGGACACAGAAAGAACTACGCTAACATAAAGCAACCCTGACACACAGACACACAGACACAGACATACAGTAGTGGTTGATCCGTTGAAAGATGGTGAAATGACTCTGTCTGCCGTTCTTCCGTGACTGTCTGTCTGTTTCTCTGTCCGTTTGCCTGCCCCGCCCTGTCCTGCCCTGCCCTGTCCGTCCTTTCGACCGTCCTTTCTATCTTGCGTTCGACAATAATGAACGCAAAAAGAAAAAAAAATCGACGTTACCGTGTTCACACACGCTGAATAAATATTGTCTGTTCATAGAAGTTACTCTGTAATAGATAAATACCTTATAAAGTTTATATGGTAGAGGCGTTGTGACAACACTGCGGGGTTGACCATCACAGTTCAGCTGGTCTGGAGTTCAATGCCGTGTTTGTCAGGGGCGCTTCTTTTTTATATGATAAAGTTTAAGTTGGTGACCATCTGTACTGTTTTCAGCTATATGAAGGATGATGACCTTTCACTTAATTACCAGTATCTTGTAATTACCATTATTTTGGTCGTACAGTAGGATTTTACCCAAAGAAGAAATCGCCCAATGGGATTTTTATTATGTCGGAAAATGGTCACTTGGTATTTTTGAACACTGAATGTTCTTTCACGTACAGTAGGCTTGGTTGTCAGGTTATGATTTGTGAGTTGGGATTATTTCTACTATACTATTACAAGATGCTGGTAATTAAGTGAAAGGTCATCACCCATCATATGAGTGAAAACAGTATAGATGGTCACCAATTTCAACATTTACTTAAAAACAAAAAGAAACGTCCCACACAACATCGGCATTGAACCACAGACCAGATGGACTGCTTTGGTCAACCCCGCGGTGTCGTCGCGACGCCTCTACCATATTAACTTTATAAGGCTTATTTATTCATCTATAATAGGTATTTCGTGTGTTTACTCTTGTGAGGCGACCACAGTGTTCAGACGTAACTCGTGTTATAACAAACTTTATATTTTTCACATAATAGCACATAGGAAATAAATAATAAGCAGTATATATGTAATGATGTACATATGAGTCCCGTTTGTACTAGTTGTCAGATGTTTCTTACTCGTATAATATATTTGAAACTAATTTACAATCTGTTATTAAAAAATTCTAATCAAACAATTCCCTCATAATGCTTAAAGAATATTTTTTAATGGTTCAATGTATTATTACCAACGTATCGAGAAAGTCAATATAGAATTTCTCTACCATGAAGTACTGTAAGGTGATGTCTCCGGGTTCCTCACAGTTATGTTATGATGCCAATTACTATGAAACTGTAGAAGATACGAGTCAGAGTTTAGGTAATGATTCATTGTTGGTCTTGTGTTAAATATCAGTACGAGATTAATTAATTTTATGTAGTTTACTTTTCGGTATTCACTTTGGATATTGTATTAGTGGGAACATATATTTCTTCTTTCACCATTATATACGGTTAGTTACAGTGTGTGTGTGTGTGTGTGTGTGTGTGTGTGTGTAAGAGAGAGGTCACAAACATGACACATCTGACACACGAAATAATGACAGTGACACACGGACTAACTGACGAGTTGAAACAAACACACAGTGTCATTTAGGCTGGAAAACGAACTTACTCACAAATAGACACAATGGCACACGGACACAGAAAGAACTACTCTAACATAAAGCAACGCTGACACACAGACACACAGACATACAGTAGTGGTTGATCCGTTGAAAGATGGTGAAATGACTCTGTCTGCCGTTCTTCCGTGACTGTCTGTCTGTTTCTCTGTCCGTTTGCCTGCCCCGCCCTGTCCTGCCCTGCCCTGTGCGTCCTTTCGACCGTCCTTTCTATCTTGCGTTCGACAATAATGAACGCAAAAAGAAAAAAAAATCGACGTTACCGTGTTCACACACGCTGAATAAATATTGTCTGTTCATAGAAGTTACTCTGTAATAGATAAATACCTTATAAAGTTTATATGGTAGAAGCGTCGGGACAACACTGCGGGGTTGACCATCACAGTTCAGCTGGTCTGGAGTTCAATGCCGTGTTTGTCAGGGGCGCTTCTTTTTTAAATGTTAAAGTTTAAGTTGGTGACCATCTGTACTGTTTTCAGCTATATGAAGGATGATGACCTTTCACTTAATTACCAGTATCTTGTAATTAACATTATTTTGGTAGTACAGTAGGATTTTACCCAATGAAAAAATCGCCCAATGGGATTTTTATTATAAAGGAAAATGGTCACTTGGTATTTTTTGACCAATGAATGTTCCTTCACGTACAGTAGGCTTGGTTGTCAGGTTATGATTTGTGAGTTGGGATTTATTTCTACTATACAGTTGTGTCCGGTGAGGTTATGTGTTGAGAATATCTGTCAATGGGATTGTGTGAGGTGAGATTCGTGTCAGTGTGTCTCAGTGTACTATTCAAGAGACCAATGTGAACCCCCTCACAAGGTAACTGGGTCAATGAGGCAATTGGTCTGATAATTTAGAGGAGAGAGAGAGAGAGAGAGAGAGAGAGAGAGAGAGAGAGAGAGAGAGAGAGAGAGATACCAAAATAACATACTACCACTCTTATTGATGAAATAAAAATCTCAATGTGAAGGTAAGTTACACAACCATGAAACACAATAATGTACTGATGTAACACGATAATGTATTTTAGTCCCGCGTAGTGTGTGTGTGTGTGTGTGTGTGTGTTTACTGTCCTCATAACTCCCTGTGTGTACTGTAATGTAATAATGTACAGCGTAATGTCTCCTGTACTAATTTAACTTCCTCATCTCTTTATATCTTGTAAATCATTGAAGTAATAAATTTCTTCACTCACATATAATTTTTTTTTGTGACGTTATCTTATAAAATTTATCTTAGGTGTTTTTCGTGTAGTAATTATATCTTTTTCATATGACTATTCAAGTGTGTCTTTGAATTATTACAGTGGTGGTTATGCTTATTGGTTCTGAGTCTTCAAATTGTGTTACGTGTGTGGGTGGTGTTTGGCGTTAGAGCTGTTTCTCTCTTTGCATCTGTTCCTGTCCTCTTGTTATTGATCTAATGAAAGGAAACTGTGATTGAATAGATATTAGCGTGTGTGAGGGGAGGGAGGGGGGGGGGGGTTATTGAACAGTTGTGTGTAGTTATGGTGTCGATAGTAAGCAGCTATGTTTTACTTATGGTGTCGTTATTGTGCAGCTGTGTTATGGTGTCGATATTGAGTACTTGTGTGTAGTTATGGTGTCTTTATTGTGCAGCTGTGTTATGGTGTCGATATTGAGCACTTGTGTGTAGTTATGGTGTCTTTATTGAAACAGCTGTGTATTGTGTTATAGTGGTATCATCTTGTATAAGTTCGTGTTGTTATAGTGTACCGTAGTTATGTATTTATAGTGTGTCGTTGTTGTGGAGAAAACTTTGTGGTGTTGATGTTTATGGTGCTTGATGGTCACTCTTATGTAGCTACGAGGGGGAGGGGCGGGGGGAGGGGGGGGTGGAAGTTTGTGGTGCTTAATGAAGGGCGTAGTTGCGTGACTATGTGCTATTATGGTGCTGCTACGTTGATTGTGGCCTGTGACGCAGTTGTGTATTTATTTTTTTTGTTATTGTCATGTGGTTACAAGTGTGGTAATGACGTTGTGAAGGTGTGGCTGGGGTTGTGACGTGATTGTGTGATTGAGAATATGATGTGATGGTGAGGTTGTAGATATGGTGTTGTGTTATGGTGATGTTATGGTACACGATAAATGATCTTTTATGTATAGTTCTATAGTATTGTGGTATACCGGAACATACACCATATTTTCCCACCCATAGATGGCGATGTAATTATCTAACTTGGGTTCGGTTTAGTTTGGAACAGGTGTGAAGGCAGACATTTCTCTTCGTGATTGTAACTGTTCTATTATGAGTTGAAAGTGTGTCTAGTTAATATTAATAATAGAAATGTAACTAATGGTGGATATTTTTGTTCTTTGCAGGTAAATGTGGGTTATGATGTGTGCAGATGAAGTGAAAGGTAAGGCAGTTTTTGTTTATAGTTCCTCTGTCTCTCTGTCCACACACACACACTCACTCACTCTTCTCCATTAAGTGCTCACTTCAAGTAAACCACAAACACTTATATCGAAATCAGTCTGTGTGCGTGTAGTGTAGTGATTCACGGCTACTGAACTTATATTAAGCCTCACAACAGCGATGTCTCTACGATTTAGGAGTTGGTGATGGTTTTAAAATTCTCTGGAAATGATAAAAAATTCTTACGTAATGTTTTGTTCTTATAGAGATGAAAGAACAGTAAAGTCTCGGTGATATTGGAGGCCACATTCTTGTTGTTTAAGTGATCGCCTCAGGTATTATCCCCCGTTTTTAGTTTAGGAAAATTTTAACGTTAATACGGCCACTCTGCAGGCTGCCGTGTTAGGGACACTGATTTCACAACTTTGGTGAATATTTTGTCGGTGGTAAAACATTGTTGGTGTTTTGATGTCAATTGTGAATGTGACTGTATATGTTATGTGATTAAGACTTACATGGTAATATTTTGTATTGTACTTGTCTATTTCTTTTCTATGTAACTGTATTTTGTATCCTACTTGGATGTAACTCAACAATGAATGTTATTGATTATTATTATTACTATTATCGTCCCCTTGCGAGGCGAAGTTGGAGGCGCTGATTGGTGAAAGGTTTGTGGCCGTGACTAACGAGGCACCAGGACTGATGGAAGGTGTTTGTTCTGGGTGCTGTACTCCCGCTGGTGGTGACTTGGGTGTTTAGTGCCATCCTCGGGTCTGCTTCCTGTTGTTGGCGACTTTAGTCAGCCCAGACCTCGACTTTTATGACTTAATGTCGATATTTTTTTTCATGTCTGAAGATTTTGTTCTTAAGATGTAGTTTAACGCTGCCAGTGATGTTTTCTTAGTCGTTGTAGATTAGTTGTGAAGAACACTAAAAGGAAGGTTCTTCATAAGTATGTTTCCAGTTGTTCTGATAGTTGTGTTAGTGTGAAATAGTGGGCAGCTGAGTGAACACAGTGCTCGCCTCGTATCCTAAAGGTAGCTAATGGGGAAACATAGGTGGTCGAGTGTAGGGACGGCCACACTGCCTCTTTCTGTACCGAAGGTTTAAGATACAGTGTGGTAGTTTGCTGTATCCACAATGTACCAAACGGGCAGTCATGTCAATGGGACCCAATTATTTTTTTCACTCAAGCGCCGAAGTGGGAGGCTGGGACAGGAGAGGAGGAGGGGTGGTGGGGGGGGGGGTTCAGGTGTGACGTCACTTCAGCTCAGTTCGCGCTCATTAAGATGCTGGCTGTTAGCTCCTTGATAGCGTCATTAGCGGCCATTATTCAGCAGTGATGCATTGTCAGCCGCTCGTTATCCGGGAGAGGCAACGAGCCTTTGTTGCGAATTGTCAAGTTAGTGAAATGTCTCCTGCCATTTTCTGCCTCCGCCTGGCCACTCGTGAAGGCTTTATTGCTCATTTATATTGTTGTACCTTCCGGGTTATATTTTGTGGCCACACTGTAGTAGAGGAAATGAGTAATATTGTGACAAATTTACAAGATTAAATAATATGTAATAAATTTCTGCTAGCTGATTTTTTTTCGTGGCTAATTTGTGATTGTTGAAAAAGTTATTGAATAAATTGTTAAGTTTTTATAATAGACATAATCTCTAATGACCATTTTGTTTGAGAAAATAATATTTGTGTATGAAAATATTGGCGAATCTGTAATAAGCTTTTTGTAGTTCAATATTTAATAGACGAACATTTTGTGTGGCCAGTTTGTAAAGTATTCCGTTCCTACTGTGTGATAAATGAAGAATTTACTGTCTAATGTGTGATAGATGAAGCATTTACTGTCTAATGTGTGATAGATGAAGCATTTACTGTCTACTGTGTGATAGATGAAGCATTTACTGTCTATTGTGTGATAGATGAAGCATTTACTGTCTATTGTGTGATAGATGAAGCATTTACTGTGTACTGTGTGATAAATGAAGAATTTACTGTCTACTGTGTGATAAATGAAGAATTTACTGTTTAATGTGTGATAGATGAAGCATTTACTGTCTAATGTGTGATAGATGAAGCATTTACTGTGTACTGTGTGATAAATGAAGAATTTACTGTCTACTGTGTGATAGATGAAGCATTTACTGTCTAATGTGTGATAGATGAAGCATTTACTGTCTAATTATCTGGTGGAGACACAGTGACCAACACGTCGAGAGCCTAAAGTTAGTGGCAGGGTACGTCGTCTGCTTGTATCAATGTTACCAGATATTGCAGCATCAAAACGTTTATAATCACTTTTTAATGCCGCTAGAAACCTCATATGCACTATATTAAAATGACCTTTTTAATATTTGGAATATGCGAAATATCTTCATAATGACGATAATCACAGGCTGTGCCGCTCAAATCGACATCTAATGTAATAAGTGTGGATATTTATCGCCATCGTATATCGCAAAACTAAATCATACGCCTGGCAGTGAAAATTGGGTGGGCCTGTCAGAGATGTGCTGTGACCACTTAAAGCCCTTGTTTCGTATGGCCCATGTTGAGAACCGTTGATCTAAATAATGGTAAATGTTATGCTGCCACGCAACGGAAAAGGTGATTATAAGAATATTGTTGAGACAAACCTGAAATAAGTGCCAATTTGACCCCCTCATCTGGGAGACGATCACTCCACACCGTAATGCTTGTAGGAGCCCCAGAAAAGGCATCAATACTTTCGAGTTAACCCGACTGCATATGGAGGCAGTTAAGCGCCCTTCCCGCACTAGATGTAGCCCTTCACATGTGCAACATTTGCGGACGGACTTGTCGATCCCGTATTGGCCTCTCAAGTCACCCCCAGAGCCCACTAACAATGGTGACATTACTAATTATTCATTATATTGAGTCATCGCTGGATGATTGCCATATTAGATTCCGAACGACAGCAAAGTTGAAGTAGTACTAGTGTGTGTGAGAGATCAACTGGATTGTGTCTATGCCCCTTGCTACTTATAATGTTAATCCGATGATGATGATGATGATGGCGGCGGCGGTGGAGACGACGACTCTGTACTACCACCTTCTGTGTGTTGGTAGAGTTGATGGTCGTAGTAGTAGTATTGGTGGTGGTGGTGAAAGTACTGATAGAGGCAGTAGTGGGGATGCTAATCCTGGTAGTGGTAGTAGCTATTAGTAGTGGTGGTAGCTATTAATAATGTTGGTAGTGGTGGTAGGGACCCTCTCCACACGTGCTGGGAATGTCATACAATACGGGGGGGGGGGGGGTTGACTAAATATAACAAGGGCCGAAGTTAATGTGTCGTACAAGGCTCGTGACTGTAATACAAAACAGGATCTACATTTTACTCCCACGAGTTTGTCTTGAGCCTTGGCGAAACACTTACTGAATGTAAAGTAAGAGAACAGTGCGTGTATGTGTGTTGGGGGGTAAGGGTGGGTTAGGTTAGAGGGGCATCATACCTCCCTCATCTGTTGGCAGGTAATGGATGATTATCATTCTTCTGTTACCTGTTGGGAAAGGATGATATCATACTCTCACCTATTCACAAAGCATATCATCATACTCTTATCCAGTTTTAGATAAAGTATGATATTATACTCTCGCTGGTGCCAAATTAAGCATGATATCATACTTTCACCTGGTGTCTGCTAAAGTATGATATCATTTATCTGATCTCAAAGAATGTTTTACGTGTGAGGTCGCTTATTAGAAAAAGTTATTCCTGTTTCTGTGTGTGTGTGTGTGTGTTTGTTGTGTGTGTGTGTTCTGACTACTGATGGAACATTACCTCGTCACTTGTCGTGCCCTGAATAATGTGGTGCAGTCCTCGGCTCGTTCCTTGTCATGGCTCTTGGTGCTATTCTCACCTCGTCCGTGTACGTGACGTGGAATTTTCTCCACAATCCTCCCCTTGTCCGTGTACGTGTGGTGAATGTCGATTTATTTTTCTCTCTCTCTCTCCTCGCCCTCCTCTATCCTCCTGTCCATGCCATGGCTCTGGGTTCGATTCCTACCTCGACCATGTACGTGATGGGAATTTTATCCACATATTCTTCCTCGTCCGTGTACGTGAGGGGAATGTTATTGGGGTATATCCTCCCTTCTCCGGTCTGTCCGTGTTGATGCCTTTATCTGTCTCCAACCACTCTCCCTCCCTCCCTCCCTTCTTTTATACACTTGATCCGTCAGTGAGGGGGTCAGTTTTACCTACTGGGTCATGAAGGGTCAATTACTACCGTATAGCGGATTGTAGTACATTATTATGGGTCATACTTGGTGTCACAGGGAGGGTGCCAAGTTGGGGAGGCCAAGATGGTAGTACCAAGGTGGGGGTGCCAAGGTCAAGTGCCACGGTGGGGATACCACGGTGGGAGTGCCACGGTGGGGGTGCCAAGGTGGGGGTGCCAAGGTTGGAGTGCCAAGGTGGGAGTGCCAAGGTAGAGTGCCAAGGTGGGGATGCCAACGTAGGGGTGCCAAGGTAGGCGTGCCAAGATGGGGATGCCAAGATGGTGGTTTCAAGATGGGGTCTGCGAAAGTGGGAGTGCCATGGTTGAAATGCCACGGTGGGGGTGCCAAGGTGGGAGTGCCACGGTGGGGGTGCCAAGGTGGGAGTGCCACGGTGGGGGTGCCAAGGTGGGAGTGCCTTGATGGGGGTGCAAAGGAGGGAGTGCCAAGGTGGTGCTGAGGTGAGTGTTTTGCATGTGTGTGTGTGTGTGTGTGTGTGTGTGTGTTTGACTGGTCGATGGTCAGTCCTCGCTGTAAGATACAAACATTACAAGCAAAATTTCGTTGAGAATAACAAGTATGTTTATGGTGACACTACTACCCTCAACCATGACTCTGACTATACGGTACAGTGTTAGGACGAGGAGGAAGAAATACCCTTGTGTATTTCCTATGTGTATTAGTTTTAAGGTTAACGAAGATTTGCTAAGTACGTGTATAATTAAGTACCTGTAGAATTGTAATTAGTTGCATTTTTTCACTTGAGTGTTTACATAAAGATTAACCTATTAGCTAAATTTCATCCACTTTTTTTTCTTAGGCCGAACACCGATTGATTGCCCGTTTGCCGCCACACTGCTGATTTTACCGCCTTATTGCGATCATTTTGGTATAAATATATTTTTTTTTATCAATATGGAAATTGTACAGTACTTATGAAGGCAATATGGTATAATCCAGAGTGTGGGGAGCCGTGAGGTTGGTAGGTAAACAGAGAGAAGCCGCGATCAGTTCATTCATTAGACGCAAAGATAAGACATTCAGCTTTCCAGTGAATTTGTACTCACCTATGACCAGTTATGTGGATTCAGGGTTTTTTGATAGAATGTTTAGTGTGAATGTGAAAATAGATCATACATGAGTCATATAACAAGTGACTGATTATATTTTTGTTTATATTTCATCCCACGTCTCCCAGCCTGAGTGTGTGTTTGTGACTAAAATGTGTGTTGCTGCCGAGTGGTTGTAGGGACGTAGTAGTAGTAGTAGTAGTTAGTGGTAGTAGTAGTTATTGAAGGTAACATTAGTAGGGTAGTTATTGTTTTGATGTTAATAGTAGTTAGTGGTGATAACATTAGTAGGGTAGTTATTGTTTTGGTGATGGTATTAATAGTAGCTGTTGTAAGTAATAGTAGTAGTAGTAGTTATTTTGGTAATGTGTAGTACAGTAATAGTGGAGTTTATGGCAGGTGGGCGTGTCTAGTGCATGTGTGGTAGTGTGTATTTGCGTGGGATTATGTGGGCGTGTGTACTGTTGTGGGTTTGTGTACTTGTGTAGGTATTTATACTTGTGTAGGTGTGTGTACGTGTGTGGAACTGTTTATACATACATGTGTGGGTGTGTGTACGTGGTTGGGCGTGAGTGTTGGTCATTATAGCCTACTGGAGTAAACACAAGGAGCATTAACACACAACACTATGTCAACGCCGCTACACCCACCCCACCTTATGTACGCCCATGCCCCTGTTGAAGCCACTCGTGCCCGCGCACACGCCTGACCACACACATTCATGAGTATACACACACACACACACACTTACACAATCATGGCCGTGTACCTGACGCCTTCATACACCAACCTGCGGGGGGGGCCATACATACATACATACATACATACATACACTTTAAATGACAATACATACATAATTATATAATTGCAGAAGCACGAAACGAAAACATAGTACTCTCTCTCTCTCTCTCTCTCTCTCTCCCAATGGAAAGTTATGACCACCGATTTAAAAATGTATATTCTTTATTGACCCTCGGAGCTAAGTACACGGGCGTCGGCCAAGAGAGAAATATATTGATCGTTGATTCCTTCATTTTTGATCTTAAAGATATAATGGTTTAGGTGTTCTTGGACATCGTCTTATACGGGGTGGATCAAAGGGAGGGGGGGCTCGTGTGTGTTCTCTCTCTCTCTCTCTCTCTCTCTCTCTCTCTCTCTCTCTCTCTCTCTCTCTCTCTCTCTCTCTTGGGTCACACGTCACATCAGGTGTTCACTGTCACAATTCGTTTGTTGAGGTTCAGGTAAACCTTAATTAAATGTTTGCTAACTTCACGCGGTGTTTTCATAATCCCGTTGAAGTTCGTGTTGACAGAGCCACCGTGAGGAAGTTACATAAACAACAATATGAACGAAACTGTTTACTTGAGACTTGAAGGAGGAGGTGTGAAGGACAGGTCATGGATGGTCATGATTTATTACCTTTAAAAATTGACTTAAGTAAAACAAAAGGAAAACAAAATCATCAATATTATGAACAAGTCGATAAACTACGTGATATACTGGAGACTTCCTGGGGTGGTGTGTGGACTAGAGCGGGGTGTGTCGTAGATGTTGGAATGATAATGATAATATATGTCGCCCTCAGAAACCCACACAGGGGCGGCAGCGACAGCAGTTTACCTGATGGTGGCGGCACTTGGTATAATGTAGAGGGCGGTTCCGCTGTTGGGATAATAGACCATAAATTGTAACTGTTCCGGTGGTTTGACCTTATGACATGTACTGTACAAGGTTGTTGTTTTTTTTTCTGCGTGGGTAACATCTCTTGTGAGGTGGGGAGTGAAGGGGATGTTCAGCTGATAGTTATGTTTTGTTCTTGTTCTTAGATCACATCATGGAGGTTGGTCGTGTTGGGTGTGCCGCCACGCTGAGTCTGTTGAACAAAAAGTTATGCGGTTAAATGTCTTGTGCAATCAGCTTGCAACTTTGATGTTTTATGACTTAGCCAACCTTTTTCCAGGTTATAGGTGAGAGATCGCTGGGGAGGGGGGGGTTTATGAGTGAGAGAGAGAAGGAGTGTATGAGTGAGGGAATAGAAGGATAAACCACAGACAGACAAAAACAAAGTGAGTGAGCGTGTTGTCCACTGTCAACAATCAACAGATGTTGCGAATGGAAGAAGAAAAAAGGTTGTTGCGGATGTAAATAAAGAACAGCTGGTGCTTGGCTTGGGGTCATAGGTCAGGGGTCAAGGTGAACTTGGCGCCGACTATCTCCCTCCCTGATTGTTGTGTTTTTATTTTGTCTGTGAGTCTGTCTGTGTTTAGTCTACCGTCAGTTGTTTACGTGTGAAGATAACTGGTGGTGTGAGGCAGGTGGTGATGGTGGCTGTGTGAGGCAGCCATCTGCCTCACACAGCCACCATCACCACCTGCCTCACACAGCCACCAGCACCACCTGCCTCACACAGCCACCAGCACCACCTGCCTCACACAGCCACCATCACCACCTGCCTCACACAGCCACCATCACCACCTGCCTCACACAGCCACCAGCACCACCTGCCTCACACAGCCACCAGCACCACCTGCCTCACACAGCCACCATCAACACCTGCCTCACACAGCCACCAGCACCACCTGCCTCACACAGCCACCATCACCACCTGCCTCACACAGCCACCATCACCACCTGCCTCACACAGCCACCATCACCACCTGCCTCACACAGCCACCATCACCACCTGCCTCACACAGCCACCATCACCACCTGCCTCACACAGCCACCATCACCACCTGCCTCACACAGCCACCAGCACCACCTGCCTCACACAGCCACCATCATCACCTGCCTCACACAGCCACCATCACCACCTGCCTCACACAGCCACCATCACCACCTGCCTCACACAACCACCATCACCACCTGCCTCACACAACCACCATCACCACCTGCCTCACACAGCCACCATCACCACCTGCCTCACACAGCCACCAGCACCACCTGCCTCACACAGCCACCATCACCACCTGCCTCACACACCACAGCACCCTGCCTCACACAACCACCATCACCACCTGCCTCACACAACCACCAGCACCACCTGCCTCACACAGCCACCAGCACCACCTGCCTCACACAGCCACCATCACCACCTGCCTCACACAGCCACCATCACCACCTGCCTCACACAGCCACCAGCACCACCTGCCTCACACAGCCACCAGCACCACCTGCCTCACACAACCACCATCACCACCTGCCTCACACAGCCACCATCACCACCTGCCTCACACAGCCACCATCACCACCTGCCTCACACAGCCACCAGCACCATCTGCCTCACACAGCCACCATCACCACCTGCCTCACACAGCCACCAGCACCACCTGCCTCACACAGCCACCATCACCACCTGCCTCACACAGCCACCAGCACCACCTGCCTCACACAACCACCATCACCACCTGCCTCACACAGCCACCAGCACCACCTGCCTCACACAACCACCATCACCACCTGCCTCACACAGCCACCAGCACCACCTGCCTCACACAGCCACCATCACCACCTGCCTCACACAGCCACCAGCACCACCTGCCTCACACAACCACCATCACCACCTGCCTCACACAGCCACCATCACCACCTGCCTCACACAGCCACCAGCACCACCTGCCTCACACAGCCACCAGCACCACCTGCCTCACACAGCCACCAGTACCACCTGCCTCACACAGCCACCAGCACCACCTGCCTCACACAGCTACCAGCACCACCTGCACTGTACATGGCGTCTCTAAGTCTCTACCAGGAATCACTGCCACAGGATGTTGAATATATTGACCAAATGTAATTAAAAACATTGTCCAGGTTAATAACACAGACTATAGGAAAGTTACAGTCCATTATATTGAGGTCTATTATATGTGAAACCTCGATATAACAGACTGTACCCGTTAGAATGATGTCCGTTAAATGGAGGTTTTACTGTAATCGCTTCTATAATGTTATTTTGAGATAAGAGTTCAATATACGCAGCGTCTCGTCTTGTTTACATAATAACGTGGTGTTGTCTCTAGCTGAGTACCTGTTACCTGGGTCTTACCTGGCTGAGTGAAATGGGCTGGATTAATTAGATGTCAGTCTATCTTTGTGAGCTTGTGTTGAGAAGAAGAAGAAGAAGAAGAAGAAGAAGAAGTGTTGCTGATAGAGGGAGTTAGGTGGTGGTTGTGTTGTTGGTGATGCAAGTACTGGTAGTGGTCGTGGTGGTGATGAGGATAGTGGTGGTGGTGATACTAATAGTGATGATGGTAGTGGGTAGGTGATGGGAGTAGGCAGGGTGTGTGAGTATGACAAGTGTGTGTGTGTGTGTGTGGTGGGCTTCATAAGTTAATTGAAGGTATCTATCAGAAGGACCTATTGTACTCCTGCTGGGTCGACAACGTACAAGAGGAGGAGGAGGAAGAAGGACCAGACGTGCTCACTCTTAATTAACATACCATTACAAGTGGTTCGTGGGTCTTCGTGGCCAGACAACAAGATTAATGTCTGTTTTAAGGATCTTGAATAAATGTTGACCTTACCGGTACATAAATAGAGCAACTACCGGTAGTAACTGGGAAAGTGAACTACTGGGTGTTGTGCTGCATCGAAGCGTGTGAACTGTGTCCCAATTATTTACCAAAGTTAGTGTGTGCATGATAGTTAATGTTAATACCTGGTTGATGATACTTAATTCACTTCTCAGAAAGGCTAGAATTATATCATAGTTTGTTAAGGTACACCATAAACCATCACAGTCGTTCTTGCCACTCAGGATCATCAGTCCAGAACCTTTGAATATTTATTAGGTGATGATGACTCTCTGCTGGTGCTGGGAGTCCATGTGTGCCTCGTGAGATAATGATAAAATCTTACTAAACGAGGATTAATATTACATACGTATAGGATTTACATATATATATACGTGATACCTGTTGAGAGTAGCCCACACCTCACACGGGGCGTCCTCCCTACACTTGGTGGTAGCCTATAGACACAACATGAAGGAGGTGAATTAACAGCAATATGTATTACAATGCAGGTAGTTACATGTAATGTTTTATGTCTCTATTCCCTGCTGAGATTTAACGGTTGGTACTGAATAATAATAACTCTTGACAGACGAGTCATCACATCCTGTTGGTACGACCATTAACAACACGAATGGCTGTCATATTTACATGCAAAAAGACGTGTACTTAGACGGCATTTATAATTCACTGACTAGCGACGTAAAAACTTGACATACAAGATGGTGGACGCTTGAAGGATGACAGGATGTGTAACGTCATCGGCTGACTATTGTTGTTCATTTTGTTACTCACTTAACAGGTGATTGAATTCGCTAAAAAGTAACGTTAATTAGGTAATTTTTTCTCTAGTTTCTTTGTTTTTTTTTTCTCTAGTTTGTTGGTGAGTTGATAAGTTAGTCGGTAGGTAGATGACATTTGTGTGGCCTTTGTGTTAACAGGAACTTTGATTGGTATACATAAGTCACTTAAGTATCCCAACGCTTCAGGAATATGCTAACATATTTGTCTGATCATGAGTGAAAGTTGCAGGTGTGTGCAGTATAAGAGGAAGGTTTCTCTACACCATTGACCTCCCTGCATTATAGGTCCTGCGGGTCGCTGGCTAGGTTGGGAAAGTAGCCACGAGGAAGGAGGACACCATCAGGTTCTGTCTGGTTTTACTGGTTCCTTGCTATTCCACACGTTGTTCAGCGAAGGTAAATATAATTAGGAACTGTTCTTAATGATGACTTCATCTCCCGGGGCTGTAAGTACAATAATTACTGGTATATACCATGATTCTGCTGCCGCCACTTATATTACAAGGTGCTGGACTACCGACGCCTCGATATTCCAGAAGATACTTGGAAAATAAATGACTTAAAATAATAGAATTTACCGAGGTCTTAATATTACACTAATTGCACAACGAAGGCGAACATTGTAAGGTACTGAATATATTAACATCATAAGTCTTCAATGGAGAGCTTCAAGAACGTAAGAACACGTCACTGGAGCTCTGATGTGCCACACACCGATAGATGATGATGGTCAACTGTAAGACTTACGGAACTGCTAGTAGTCCTGGATGCTGTTTAGTGAAGGTAAACATAATTAGGTCTTGAGATTACTGGTTCCCGGTATCCCAGGCGGTGTTTAACGACGGGAAACTCCTTCAGATCCTGGAGCCGTTGGTAATTTAGTATTCCCTTCACAGCAGGACTCACACGGGCTTACGTAACTTGTGAACACGAGGGCGAGGCAGCCTGAGAGACGGACACGGGCAGGATGCTGTACCTCTGCGTCAGATCTTCAACAGCGTCTCTCTCTTCCTCACCTCCCTCGTCCTGCACCTTAAGGCGTGAGGTGATGATTCGCGTCAACAAACATGTGGAATTTTGAAACGGCAATTTGGTAAGGAGGTTACAGGACAATATGCCAGCTGCCTTAACCTTGTATATTAATATTACAGACACTGAAGGAATTTGTCTGATGGGGGGGGGGGGGGGGGAACCATCGACACTGACAGATTTAGACGCAGGTGATAAATAAAGATCTGTGTGGAGGGGTGTTTAAGAGAAGGAGTGTGTGTGTGTGTGTGTGTGTGTGTGTGTGTGTGTGTGTGTGTGTTTTGTTTATCGACATACAGGGGCCCGAGGGAGTGGGATTCAGAGACCTCGACACCTGGGTCAGACGAGGCCGCCAGGAACATGTTGTGGCTAGATATTGAGTACTGAGGCCTTATTAGGATGTCCTCCACCTCACACTCCTTCTCCTACAAGGTCTTGTTGCACTTAAGGGAGGCATGGTTCACCGACTCTCAAGTATTCAGGGATTAAGTATTCTGCAAAGGCTTTTTACACACACACACACATAAAAAAGTATATATATATATAAATATATATATGTTGTAACTCCAAATTAATGCACACTTTATATTCTGCTGTCTAACTTAGTATTCTTAGGAGACGCCAATTTTTTACAATGTTGTTTCTTTTAAATTTTGTATTATTATTATTATTATTATTATTATTGTTATTATTATTATTATTATTATTATTATTATTGTTATTATTATTATTATTATTATTATTATTATTATTATTATTATTTGATTGTTATTTTTTTTCCGTACAAGATGCAGTTGTCCTTCATAATTGTTTATACTTCTGTAAAATAATAAGTGTCTGGGAAAATACCAAGGGTAAATAATATAAAGTGAACTTTGAATCTTGAATTAGTTTGAGGTTTACAGGAAAAACGAGATTCCGGGGCAAAAAATATATATACTTTTTTGGTTGCCTGGGGGAAGGTGGGGGGGGGGGGAGTGGAGGGAGGCGCAGGTGGATAGGGGAGTTAGATGGAGGTAAAGGTGGCTGGGGGAAGGTGGGGAGAGGTACAGGTAGCTGGGAGAGATGGGTGAAGGTACAGGTGGCTGGGGGGAGGTACAGGTGGCTGGAGAAGATACAGGTGGCTGGGGGGGGGGGAGTTACAGGTAATTGGAGGAGAGGTTGTGGATGTGGGGGGGTGGGGGCAAGGTAAGGGTGACATTCTGATCCTCCGAAAGACATTTTATGACTGACAAGCAGGCAACCACTTATACCCCTGTCTAGGACGCCATGAATAGGAAGAGAAATCACACCTGTATAATTTAGTCATGTAATTAGTGGTGTGTGTGTGTGTGTGTGTGTGTTTGGAGAGAGACATATGTGAGGAGCAAGGGAGAGGAAAGGAGGAGGAGGAGGAGGAGAAGATGAAGAGGTGAATGCAAATTGATAAATAAGTAGAGAGGTAATTACTGTGGGATGAGAGGAAGGTGTTTGAGTGTTAAGGTGTTGGTTGTGGTGGTGGTAGTTGGTGGGGTTGGTTTTGGTTGTGGTGGTGGCGGCGTTGGTTTTGGTTGTGGTAATATTGAAGGTGGTGTTTATTGTGGTGGTAGTGTTGGTGGTTGTTATTGTGGTAGTAGTGACGGTGGTTGTGGTGGTAGTGTTGGTGGTTGTTATTGTGGTAGTAGTGACGGTGGTTGTGGTGGTAGTGTTGGTGGTTGTGGTGGTAGTATTGGTGGTTGTTATTGTGGTAGTAGTGACGGTGGTTGTGGTGTGGTAGTATTGGTGGTTGTTATTGTGGTAGTAGTGACGGTGGTTGTTGTGTTGTCAGGGAGCAGAAGGATGAGAGGTGTCGTGTGAGCACTGGACAAGACGCGGGGAAGGTCAAGGAGGACAGGTGGGTGGGTGGATGCTGGGGTTACACTTCACTAAAAATCAACGCCAGCACGGACACTTAGTAGCGCCTGGCTGTCTTCTCCTTTTCGCAATGAACAGTTCCTCACTCCCTCCCCTCCGTGTGTGTGTGTGTGGGGTTATTTTTCACTATATGTTGTTACCCCTTCCACTTGTCAGGACAATAGTGTGTAGTGTTGTCATTGACGGTACGTGCTTAGAGGCATCAAAAATTTCCACCTGTACGTGTTTGTTGGCGGGTGATGCAGCAACAACTTTATCTATGACCTACAGCGGTACACTCATGACTTCTCTTCACCTTTGGCCAACCCGTTAACGTATAAGTTCATTTTAGCTGGTTAACCTTTGTGGTCACAGTGGTCCAGTTGTTTCTCTGCCGTTTTTTTTATGATGTGAAGTTTAGACATCCCAGCTTGTTTAACCTTCAGATTAAACACCCTAATGCTATTTAGGGGGTTAATTTTGGGTAGGTTAGGTTAGGTTAGCTTTATGATGGTTGCTCTTAAGGTTTAATTAGGTTAGGTTAGGTTTAGGGTGGTTGCTCTTAAGGTTTAATTAGGTTAGGTTAGGTTAGGTTAAGTTAAGTTAAGTTAAGTTAGGTTAGGTTTAGGGTGGTTGCTCTTAAGGTTTAATTAGGTTAGGTTAGGTTAGGTTAGGTTAGGTTAGGTTAATTTAGGTTTGGTTTAGGGTGGTTGCTCTTTAGGTCGATTAAATTGGGGTGCCTAATTTTCACGTGATTCCCGGTGTTTTTTTTCCAGATACAGAAATGAACATTGCGATAGTGGATATGGTAGTTAGTGGTGGTGGATGTTACGTTTCTTTCTTTTTCTTTTTTTTTTTTACGGGGATTAGCCCACCCGGGCACAGGTCACTGACCCACATCGGGGCCTGGTGGGCGAAAATGTAATAATAATAATAACAATAATAATAATAATAATAATAATAATAATAATAATAGTAATATATAATTCATTGTAAATATAATTTATAAAAAACACAAAATTAAAAATAGAAAAATATTAATAATAATAAAAATAATAATAATAATAATAATAATAATAATAATAATAATGATAATAATAATAATACAAATACAAAAAAAGATCAAAAGTGAGAAACAATATATGTATGTTGTGTTGTCAATAGTAAGAGAAACAATTGAGACCCTGCAATTGTGTGTAAATGAGGCAGAAAGTCAGATCAGCAACCTGGGACTTGGTCACAATTTTCGTGATGCCATATGGCAGCAGGGTCTACCATAGACAACACATTATGCTGCCAATATCTTCCCAGGCGGTAGTACCTCCCTGTTTGGTAGCTGCCTACTAGCTAGATCAAGTTCACACAGTGGTGGTGTCCTATCACATATTTACTCCACTTTTCCATCTCCCTCACCGTCATTCTCTAACCTCCTCTAACTGCCTCCCTTTATCTTACCCCCTTCTCTCCCCCCCCCTCACCCTTCTTAGCCCCCTTTAAAAGCATCTCACTCTTTATCTCCAAACACATCTCCCCTTCCTACCATATATATCTTATCACCCCCAGCCAACTCAGCCCCCGCCCAAGATACCCACCATGTTACCTGGGCCTACGGCACCCCATAACTGGCCCCCACACACTCCTCCAGCTCCAAGCTACTCACACATCGGCATCACCCCCAGATCTGAACCCCCCCTCCATCCTCCCCCCTCCACCACCAACACCCCCACCCTCAGCCCCCCCCCCCCTCGCCTCTAACTTATTCTCCCTCACGCTCCGGTCTCAATTAGCCAAATCCCACATAGTCATCCTTCATCCAGTTCCAGCAATCCTTAGCCTCCTCTCAATTACCACCAGCTTACACCCTCCCACCCTCCTCCTTCCCCTCACTTCTCCTTCCTTCTCCCTCATCCCACCCCGTCACCTTGCTTCCCTTTTCCCCCTCCCCTCACCTTGTCTCCCTTCTCTCCCTATCCTCGTCTCCCTTCTCCTCTCCCCTCACCTCGTCTCCCTTCTCCCCACTCTGTCCCCTTTCCCACCTCGTCCCCTTCTCCCCCTCCTTCACCCCATCCCGTCCCCTTCTCCCCCTCCCTCAACCCACCTCGTCCCCTCCCCCACCTCGTCCCCTCCCCACCTTGTCCCTTCCCCTCCCCACCTTGTCCCTTCCCACGCCCCTTCCCCACTCTCCCCTTCTCCCCAGCCTACTTGGGATTCGGGTGGAACAGTGTTGTCATCATATGTTGTTATGCAGACGGGCTAGCAAAAAGATAAGGCTGTCTGGCAATTAAGCCGGTAGGCTGTGGCAAACAAGCTGGCAGGCTGTGGCAAACAAACTGGCAGGCTGTGGCAAACATGCTGACAGACTGGCTACAAAGAGAGAAGGAAGCAGAAAGGCTGGCAAACTGACATGCAGGCAAACAGAAAGACAGAAAGGCAAGCGAGCAAGCCGGTAGGTAGGCAGTCAAACAGATAGACAGGCTGTTAGGCAGTCGGGCAGATAGACAAGCTGTTAGGCAGTCGGGCAGATAGACAGGCTGTTAGGCAGGCGGGCAGACAGAAGACATGCAGGCAAGTAGGCAGGCCTTGTCGTGAAGATAGTGTATACATCAGTTCACTTTTTCCCAAGAACCTGATAATAGTTCTGACTGTTGATCATTTACTTATAATATTAGTTACAAAGTAGGTAACCTTTATTGTGACCTCTTCCGATATTTATAGCGAGGAAGTCTGTGACAGAAGGTGACACTTACTCTCTCTTGGCCGAGACACCGTGAAGGTAGTTCTTGTTGTGTCATTCTCTGTACATTTTTATTACCGTGAGTCAGGCTAATAAAGATAGGAGTGTTGAGTCTCGTCACCTGTATGTACGGTAGAATTTCCCGTGGCCAGCGTCAGTACTCATGTGTTGAGTTTAACTGATGAAATAATGTTCACACTATAATACCGGTACATTTAATAATAGTTCTGATGCCATTGAAACACGGTATGACAGCTTATAGTACATGAGAATACCGGAATTTCTTATCTCTAAATTGTTATAACTTAATCAAATTACTTCAGTCACACGTGTATATGGTTGCAGTACTTCATCTCTTTGATAGTGTTTGTCACGGTACTCGTTGGGTCATAGATCCTCTCTGAGCTATGGTGGTGTCTGTCAGGGTCACCGCTAACATGACACAGATGGTGGATGGTCTACCCTCCTTAGTAACTGTGTCTGATTTCGTTAACGATCTGTTAAGGAGATCATCACTACCGCCCTAAACACCTTCATCTCTAGTGCTTCACCAGGGACAGTTTAACATTGTTCTCTAACAGGTTATAATGCCGCCTGTCTCCTGAAGGTCAGTCCAAGTCACTATAAAACCTGTCGGTGTGTTGAGGTATGTAGAGTAAGAGGTGCCCAGCCTGGTGTAGGTGCACCAGCCACCGTGGAACATTAACGGGTGAAGAGTAGAATTAATGCGGTCATGTTTTTTTCCACTTACTGCTTCACGTTCTTCTTCCCCATTAAAGGATAAACAGAAGACGGAGCTAGCGGGTGATGGCGTGATTATCAGCAATTAATGAGACAGGGGCGTGGCTACCAATCACCACACCACTATACTATACCCGTCTTGGTTACTCAACTAATGCATTACGTCTCTTTAGTACCTTCAAACATTTATCATTGTTGATAGTCAGGCTGATCGAGGGGGTTCCTTAATTTAACCTGGAAAGAGTCCCACATCCACACACTAACTAACAACAGTGTGGGGTCGTTATGCACTCACTGTCTTGGTCGTTGGATGAGGACAAAAGTGACTCAACAGTGAAGAGGATATGATCTAAATGTACAAGTGGATGATGGCTTTAATGATAGCAAGGTATTTATACTATCAAATTAAAACGGGAATCGTAATACTGTATTGGATTTAAAATACAGTAATTTAGATTTTGAAAGGATTTCGGTAAACATTCGTTCGGAAATAGAGTGCTTGCAGATGAGTAGAACAAGTTACCAAATTTTCTCATTAATACTGTGAAAAGTTTCAAATATAAGTTAGAGAGATACAGGTGTTACAATGGTTGGGTGTGTCATAAGAGGTGTGTCGCGTGGGCCAGAAAGTCTATAGTAATAATCGTTTATTCTTTGGTGTTCTCATGTTACTGTATATTGTATTGTGTTGCAATGTATATAGTCTAGGCCGGGGTGAGGCGTACCCTGGCCGGGGTCTCTGGGGCTGCTGCTCATCATGCACTGCCCGTCATGTACTATTTATCATGCGCCGCCCGTCATGCACTGTTCATGATGCACCGCCCCTCTCACACTGTGTTATCCTATAGTCCTAGACGTAGCCGCCACCAGGGTGCGTAGTGCTGGTTGACACGACCATGTGGACTAGGTCACCATATTATCACCACCACCACTGTTACTACTATTACTATGTCTGCGGCAGTTGTTGGTTTAGGGGACGATGGTCTTGTTCCTCTGAGGCAAAGCAGTGCAGACCTAAGTAGAGAGAAGGACAGGCGACATCACAACCAGGCTGCAATGTAGTTTCTGGGCTGCTGCTTCTGTTCAGATAACACCTCTGCCAATCTGGTGTATAGAAGCATCTTGCACTTGGTCCCATCCCACCAGATGTTGTGAACACCAGAGGAGTGAAGCTCCCTTGATTCTCGTTCTGAATTCTCTTTCCTTACCCCCTGTTCTTGTTGTTCTCGTTCCTCCTGTGTGCAGCCTCCAAAGACCGATTACGGTGACATTCGGCCATGGAATTGAATATACTGATACCAAAGAAGGCTCGCTATCCCTGCGTCCAGAATCCTCGAGCACTGACGTCCACACTGGCTTCATTGGACGTGTTTGGAAGTCTTGTGACGGAGAGTCTCACCGTCCAGTGGAAGGAAGGTCGGTTCCGTCGTGACGTCGTGACAGATTTCCTGCAACATATTCACCGTGAGATCCCTTACTTCGTCATGACTCATGACGTCATGACGCATTGGGAGGGCAAACCTTCTACTGACCAATCATACCTTATAGCAATGGCATCTGTAAATTCTTGTTTGTTAAGGCTGAAGCCCTTTGCACTTATCGGTAACATTGTTAGCCAGTTTGAGGCGTCCACCTTCTGCTCTACAGCTACTTTTTTTCCTCACGTTCACTGACAGTTTTTGCGTCAGTTGTTGAAGTTTCTCACTTTGGATGTGCTGCCGTTCTGTCGTAATGGAACGTCGAATCTTGTGTAATTCTTTGGTGTTCACCTCGCTTGCTGTGTTCTGAGCTACTACTGTATTTGTTCAGTGAGGGCTGCCGTGAGCTTGATGGAGTTCTTATGTTTCAGTGGATTAGTAATTCCCATTCCTCCCAGTCTCGGTGGTAATGCAAGGGGTGACCTTTCTGCTGGAGTTAGGTGGTTGTTTTTCACTAATGTTTAAATAAAAGCGACCCTATTGGCTTTTTTTAGAGGGCGGAGGAGAGGTTCGATTTAAGGGATAGTGAGCATCAGGTAATTCCAGCGATGCTTGACTCCGCGGGTAAATACTGTAAACGCAGATGTGACTCAGTTTTAACAGTATCCGATAAAGCTTGGATTTCCTTTACCCACTCATTTACCTTTCCTGTTATGTACTAGGCCTTGAAATTGTTCGTGCCGATTACCTGACCTAGATGTCTTTGGCCGTCCTTTTGTTATTTTAACCTCATTTCCGTTGAACACCTTTCTAGCCCGATCGTAGTGTTCTGGCTTTACAATGAGGAAGGACTTGCTGGCATTTGGGTGGTACCCTATTTATGGACCATGTGATGCTATCATTTCCCACCACTTTTTGATGTTCTCCACTTTTCCTGCTCCTGAAAGGTCATCAGCTTTTGTTATTTTTTTGGCCATGGTTATTTTATAGTTTATTGTATGTTGGAGCGTGGATAGGAATAGTCACTAGTGCATACATTGCCATGGCGACAGGGATCCCCCCTGTGTTGTTCCCTCGGTTAACTGTATGGTGGTATCACTTCTTATGGCCTTGAAGCCTTTTATATAAAGGTTTGTCGGGTTCCCGTAGGTGTTTTCAACATACATTGCAAAGCTTGGGCACTTGATCTTGATGTTATGCAGTGTAGCCTTGCGGTTGATTATGTTGATTGCATTGGAGGCTTCTACCAGGAATAGTTACAGCCTCGCAATTATGCTGCTCAAATATCTTTCTAATGGCGTGAAAGGCAGCTTCTCCGCCCGCATGATGGCCAGCACCTTCTTGCAGGTTCCCTGCTGCTGCCCTGGCAACATCATTGACCACCACCATTATGTATTTTCCAATGATCCATCTCAGCACTTCCACCGCCCCTATTGGCCTACATCCTGGATTTGGTTGTCCATGGGGATGAGGTGACTGCCCGTCAGAGCTTGTAGGTGATGGCAGCAAGAGGTTTTCAGCTTTCTTGCAAGGGCGGTGGTGGCACTGCAGAGATCACTTGCTGCGTCACCAAACTTGTCAGTGTTGAGGATGATTCTCCACCCGTCTGCATCCATGTCTGATGAGCCTGCACTTCCTTGTGTCGTCAGTGTTTTTTCCACACCATCCCTCCTGCTATTTTGTCGAACGTAACAGCGTTTGGTGGGACATAATCCCCCTGGAACCTGATGCCTTCCTGTGCACTTGCTGGGGATGTTTTTCCTTCAGTAATTGTAAGGTCTCTCTGTTTATTGGCAACACACCAACGGAAGATTCCTCTGTGAGAGATCTTTCCGCCGAGGACAGTTTTCCCACATGCATCTTATTATCAAACTTTCTAGCAGCATTCTCAGTGACTTGCTTTCCGTCTCCTGAAAATTTCAGTCTCTCCTGGAGTGTTCTTGCCTCGCTTAGGAAATCGTCAAGAGCCCTGTTCTGCCACATTGTCATTCTTTTCTTCATTGCTGCCACATTTACCTCGCACTTACTCCTGGTAGAATAGATAGGGTATTATTGCCAGTATATGGAGAGCTATTGGGGTCACCACCAGCTACTACTACTACTATCACCACCATCACCACCACCTCTACCACTATCACTACAACCACTACTACCACCATTACCAACACAACCACCACCCACCACCACATCTACCACTACCACCACTATAACCACTACCACTACAACCACTATAACAAAGACAACCACCACCACCGTCGCCTGTGTCAGTGACAGATCACCAAGCGGTCATGAATTACAGTCCAAGGTATACCGGTCTTGTTTAGGATTAGGACAGAGGAACAATTTTATTTTTTTACAATTTGTCCCGCGAGGGGTGGGGGGTGGGGGGGTAGTTTATTGGGCACCCCCATGCATCCTGTGCAAGGTGAAGTGGAAAAGAGTTTACAGCGCCCAACATGGAAGCATGCGTAGTTCATGCTTGCCTTCGTGACTCATGCATTAAGGGCGTAAATACTTGAAGGGTCATGGGTTTTCTCAGCAAGGACAGAGGAGTGAGTGTCATTTTATGAAGTCACCAGGCATGGGCGGGGTCAGGGGGCATGGGTGGGGTCAGGGGGCATGTGTGGGGTCAGGGGGCACGGGTGGGGTCAGGGGGCACGGGTGGGGTCAGGAGGCACGGGTGGGGTCAGGGGCACTGGTGGGGTCAATAGTAGGCAGGTCACCAGTAGGCAGATCACCAGTAGGCAGGTCACCAGTAGGCAGATCACCAGTAGGCAGGTCACCAGTAGGCTACGGGTAGGGGTGATGGGGGAGGAACGGGTTAGCAGGCAGGGGTGAGGGGGAGCGGGTCAGCAGCAGACACGGGCAGGGGTGAGGGGGGAGGGTCAGCAAGAAGTGGCGTACGTGCAGCAGGAGGCGTGCGTGGTGCGCGGGCGCCCTGCCAATGAATGTATGAGAGGTACGTGGCTGTGTGTACGTGTGGCAACGGCCAGGTGGTGGTGCGTGGCCGGGCTGCTGATGACACGCACCTCAAGGTAACACTGACATCACCATGACGGCTGACGTGGCCTTGATGAGCTAAATATATTAAGTGGGAATTAATAATGTGTTTATGTCTGCTGGGAAGTGTCTGTTGGATGGTGTCTGCTGGAAAGTGTCAAGAATGGAAAGTGACATCCGGGAAGGTACCTGTATGTAAGTGTCTACCTTGCTCTACCTTTGCTCTAATATTTAATTGCTCGCAGGTAATTGGGTTGTAGATTTATATGCATGGCTGGGAGTGCGTCATGCAAGTCAGCGGTCGGGTGAAAGCGTAAGACTGACACGAGATGCTTCTGGGTGAATACAAACGCCACTAATGGGATGATCTTGTATTAAATCTTTGTCGTGTACACTGTCTCGGGTTCTGGGTTAAGTTCTTTGTGGTGTGGTCCTTCTAAGTCATTGTGATTAATGTGCGGTTATTGAGTGGAACTGGTTATTGATGTTGTTTGTAAATTGTTTTATTGTGGGTGGTTGTAAATTACTGAGAAGAATGGGTTGTTTTAAGTTGTAAATTGTTATTGTGGGTGGTTGTGAATTATTGAGAAAATTATGTTATTGAAGTTGTAAATTGTTATTGTGGTGGTTGTAAATTATTGAGAAGATTAGATTGTGTAAGTTGTTGTAAAATGTTATTGTGGTGGTTGTAAAAATTATTGAGAAAATTAGGCTATTAAAGCTTTTGTAAATCATTAAAGTTATTGTAAATTATTAAAAGTTCTTCTGATAAATTATTGAAGTTCTTTGAAAACATTTATTGTGTGGTTAGGTTTTGTATTATCCTGGTGTCCAAACTGGTTATTCTGGTGTCCAAACTGGTTATCCTGGTGTCCAAACTGGTTATCCTGGTGTCCAAACTGACTATCCTGGTGTCCAAATTGGTTATTCTGGTGTCCAAACTGGTTATCCTGGTGTCCAAACTGGTTATCCTGGTGTCCAAATTGGTTATCCTGGTGTCCAAACTGGTTATCCTGGTGTCCAAATTGGTTATCCTGGTGTCCAAACTGGTTATCCTGGTGTCCAAACTGGTTATCCTGGTGTCCAAACTGGTTATTTTGGTGTCCAAACTGGTTATTCTGGTGTCCAAACTGGTTATTCTGGTGTCCAAACTGGTTATCCTGGTGTCCAAACTGGTTATTCTGGTGTCCAAACTGGTTATTCTGGTGTCCAAACTGGTTATCCTGGTGTCCAAATTGGTTATTCTGGTGTCCAAACTGGTTATCCTGGTGTCCAAATTGGTTATTCTGGTGTCCAAACTGGTTATCCTGGTGTTCAAACTGACTATCCTGGTGTCCAAACTGGTTATCCTGGTGTCCAAACTGGTTTTCCTGGTGTCCAAATTGGTTATTCTGGTGTCCAAACTGGTTATTCTGGTGTCCATACTGACTAGCCTGGTGTCCAAACTGGTTATTCTGGTGTCCAAACTGGTTATTCTGGTGTCCAAACTGGTTATCCTGGTGTCCAAACTGCTTCTAAATCTTGGAGAAACATTTTTTTTTTTACAGTTGACGTATGTTGAGAAAGTTGTTACATTAATATTTATTCCTGTAACCTTGTCCACACTACGTAATAATATATATACTTATTAACATATATCTACAAGGGGAGTTTCTTGGCCACGCTGCTCTCTGTAACTGTGTTTGGGTAAAGTTATGTGTGTCAGTATAGTATAAGAGGTCGCTCAGTATAAGAGGTCGCTCAGTATACGAGGTCACTCAGTATACGAGGTCACTCAGTATAAACGCTCACTTCAGTATATGAACTCATTCTCGCCCATTTAGTTACAATTCTCGCTAAACTCAGAAACTTCATGTGTATATCTACCCGAGACTGGTTGAGGGGGGCAGGTGGGTGGGTTCATTCTATCAACCAAATTTTCTGGGTGAGGAGGCGATCAACCAAACCATTGCCTCCTGCTAACAACCTACAGACCACCATATTCCATAGTTACCTGTGTATTGTTAACTGTGGCGGAGAAAATAATTCTTATTGTAGTTATTTAAATGTTCAATGTCCTTTTTATTGTTGTTATTTGGACTGTTATACTCATTTTAATTTAGGTTGTTAGGGACTGTGTAGGTCTTTTTATCAACCAATTTCTCAGTTTCTTTTATATTCTCATCTGTTTTTGTCTTTGGTCAGTGAGGTTTCATTCGGTGTAGACTTAAGAAGCGACTGGGTATATAACTTTATTTCAGTGTTGAATAAACGTTAAAATGACATCAAGTTAAGGAAGGTGATGACTGACTTGTGTGTGTGTGTGAGTTGTAACACTCGTGCCCCGTAAACATTACCTATAGTCAGTAGAGCTTGTTATTCACTTATTCCGTTCAATGATAAACTTATTGAAGTTCCCCAAACGAACGTTCGCTCACCTTCTGCCAGCAGCGGCGTTCTTTTTACGGTACCAGCATGTTGTATCGTCTGCTGAGCGAGCCACTGCACCTGTTGAGCTGCGGGGAAAAACTGGTCTTGGTGGGGAACATGAGCGTCAGTGTCTTGCCCCGTCCCGCACCTGTTGTTGATGTACCCAACTTACTGTAAAGTATTGAAGCGGACTGTTAGTGATGGCCTACATATTTTTTGGTTACATTTAGTGAACCCAATACTCGTCGTTCTTGATTAAATGGTGGATGGTTTTACACTCGTGATGGGTTTTTTTTTATTAAACATATTTGGTCAGCACGTACTAACACATTGGTTCATTTTCTGTGTTCACATTTTCGTTGAATTTACCTTCAGGTAATAATCTGATTAAATTGTGTTTTTAATGTAATTTTACATGACCAAAAGTACAGTATCGTTAAGCTATGTGTCAGATTTATCTGGATCTTACACACACACTCTTGTTCATTCAGCAGTAGTCGAGGTCACTGTCTTGCTCTCGCTCGCCGATGGTGGAAAACCCTTCGGTGTATTAACTTCCTGTCAAAGGAGTGGGGTAACCCATTACCTGCTGAATGTTAACTACCTAGACATTAGCACCTGTCCGGCCACCTCCACCAACCGAGGAGGGACTTGACGCACACACACACACACACACACACATATATATATATATATATATATATATATATATATATATATATATATATATATATATATATATATATATATATATATATTACCACGAGTGAAGACATTATAGGAGTCAATGGGACAGGGTGGGTGGTTGAATATGCAGGGGCATCATCCCGGATCCAGTAAGATGTTGCAACTATTACAGAGTGGGAGAGTTGCGTGTTGCGTATGAGGAGGGCAGTGTAGTGACACGTCGTCTGATTCATCGCACGTTCACTGCAGGAACGTGTTGGATTGTATTATGGTGCGGGGTGGCCAGTACCCAGCAACCTAGGCCCCGTACTCAGCTGACCTCCTCCCGCACCTTCTTACCTCTCCTCGCTGCCACCACTCATACTGGGTGTAGCAGTACAGTAGGTACCTGTTGTAAGTCGAAAGTTGCGAATTCGTATTCAGGGAGTTGTTGGAGCTTCCAATAATTTGATGACATAAACCACTGACTCTTCAGGCTTCTCCGCCCTTGACTCTTCAGGCTTCTACGCCCTTAACTCATGAGACATAAAGGCAAGCATGAACGTAGCATGCTTCCCTGTTGGGCGCTGCAAACGCTTCTGCGCTTCACCTTACACAAGGATGGAGGGGGAGTGCCCCCCCCCCCAAAAAAAAAAAACATACTGGGTGTCGTGGCCGCAGTGTTTTTGACCGATATGGTATGTACTCTTTTTTGCCAAGTTTTCTTCGGTGTATTTTTGTCAATAAGTAGAATTAAAGTGATCCTTCTGTATGGTTGTTGTTGTAGTTAGCTGTTGATGTTTAGTATTTAAGGTGTCGACTACAGTAGTGTTTGTGCTTACGACAGACGTTCCGCGACTACTCGTCTTCCATACCCAGATCGTTACCTGCGTCACATGGGAAAGTCATTGTTGGTCATCATGGTCAGGGGATCACGTGGCTGCCATCTGTTGAGGCCTTGGGCTGCCGCGCACAACAGAAAGATTTCGATGCTTTGTTGCTACGTATCATAACTGGGACTTGGCTGCCCGTGCGGGGAAAACCTGGCGCCTCCACCAGGTAAATATAGACTTGTTTTCTCGTGCTGTGAGCCGGCGGTGGTGGAGGTCATCTATTTCAGTTTAACGTACAAGAATCTCTGCTCGAAAATTCTACTCGTCTGCTCATAATTACAACTGTTGTACCTGTGTGGGCCAGTTACTGTCTCGCACTGCATAATCCACCACTGGCCAACTGTAAATATAATGTGTTGAACAAAATGTATCAGGAATAGAATTATTTTCAGAGAGCAGGTCTTCGGACAATCTTGTTATATTTATTTACTATGCAGCTATGAGAATTATACAGTATGTTAGCTCTTACCTGTACATAGTCCAGCAGTCCGGTTCAATTATACTGTATGTACACCTTGCCCATCACGACTGATCTGCTTTTCAAAAAATTTCTGGCCGTACTGTACATTCAGATATTATAGTTTAACATCCTATTTTCTATATTTCACAGTTTTGCTACTAACATAATACAGAATACATGTAAGAAGCCTCGTTGGGAGACACTGTATAAGGATTTTAAAAATTTTCGTCTGAAGGTTTGTGATAACTGGACTGTACAGTAGTGTGGTCGACGGCAACCACAGCCTTCATTGATCCACCTGACAAAAGAAAGGGTTGTTTGCAGGTCATGTTGCAAAGGTGTGAGCCCACGGGAGCGACGACAGGTGAGCCACAGTGCTATTTAAAGGATTTCGATGCTGTATCGCTACGTATCCCAGCCACGCCTCACAAACCCCCCTCCCCGCTGGCCCCGCCCCGCCCCGCCCCGTCCTCGAAGGTTGTATTCTATAATTATAAATTCTCTTATGGGGAAAAGGACATTAGTACAAGGTTAGGTTAGATTAGATTAAGTTAGGTTAGGTTAGGTTGCGTTGCGTTGCGTTGCTCGTTAAGGAAAATAAATATCCCGGGTCGACACCTCACAATATGTCAGACCGGCCTGGTGATGACTGTTGTGACCCCGGCCTGGTGATGACCGTTGTGACCCCGGCCTGGTGATGACCGTTGTGACCCCGGCCTGGTGATGACTGTTGTGACCCCGGCCTGGTGATGACTGTTGTGACCCCGGCCTGGTGATGACTGTTGTGACCCCGGCCTGGTGATGACCGTTGTGACCCCGGCCTGGTGATGACCGTTGTGACCCCGGCCTGGTGATGACCGTTGTGACACCGGCCTGGTGATGACCGTTGTGAGCCCGGCCTGGTGATGACTGTTGTGACCCCGGCCTGGTGATGACCGTTGTGACCCCGGCCTGGTGATGACTGTTGTGACCCCGGCCTGGTGATGACCGTTGTGACCCCGGCCTGGTGATGACTGTTGTGACCCCGGCCTGGTGATGACCGTTGTGACCCCGGCCTGGTGATGACCGTTGTGACCCCGGCCTGGTGATGACCGTTGTGACCCCGGCCTGGTGATGACTGTTGTGACCCCGGCCTGGTGATGACTGTTGTGACCCAGGCCTGGTGATGACCGTTGTGACCCCGGCCTGGTGATGACTGTTGTGACCCCGGCCTGGTGATGACTGTTGTGACCCCGGCCTGGTGATGACTGTTGTGACCCCGGTCTGGTGATGACTGTTGTGACCCTGGGCTGGTGATGACCGTTGTGACCCCGGCCTGGTGATGACTGTTGTGACCCCGGTCTGGTGATGACTGTTGTGACCCAGGCCTGGTGATGACTGTTGTGACCCAGGCCTGGTGATGACTGTTGTGAATGGTGACTAGTGAAGTATTTATCATACCAAGAGACATGTGATTAGTCGAGACGCTATGTTGACTTCTTACTACGCATGTGATTAGTCGAGACGCTATGTTGACTTCTTACTACGCACGTGATTGGTAGAGACGCTATGTTGATATCAGACTACGCTTGTGATTGGTGGAGACGCTATGTTGATATCAGACTACGCTTATGATTGATGAATAGTCATATGTTAAACCAGGAGATACATATATTTGTTTGTGTATCAATGTTTGTGCGTCGTATTGTTTATGCATCATGTTGTTTGTGCATCATATTGTTTATGCATCATGTTCTTTGTGTCAAATTAATTGAGCTTCACGTTGTTTGTGTGTCATATTGTTTGTGCATCATATTGTTTGTGCATCATGTTGTTTGTCATATTGTTTGTGCATCATGTTGTTTGTGTGTCATATTGTTTATGCTTCACGTTGTTTATGTGTCATATTGTTTGTGCATCATGTTTGTGTCATATTGTTTGTGTATCATGTTGTTTGTGTATGATATTGTGTGTGCTTCATGTTTGTGTCATATTGTTTGTGTATCATGTTGTTTGAGTGTCATATTGTTTATGCTTCACGTTGTTTATGTGTCATATTGTTTGTGTATGATGTTGTTTGAGTGTCATATTGTTTATGCATCATGTTAATTATGTATAATGACTAGTTTAATAAATAATTTGCTTGTATTACAGGTGAGTGGCCACAGACCTTCCCAGACAACGGAGAAGTGAGTACACAATGGTCACATCATGTCTAATAATAATATGTACACAATATGACGGTAATATAATCTATGCGTCATCTAATCGGCACCTGATATATTGTTCCGTGATGTTATATGATTCTAAAGTTTCGAAAATAATAATATAAGAAAGTATATTATAGTGGTTTGGTATTTGTAGTGATGAAGTGAGAATTGGATGTTGTGTGTGTGTGTGTGTGTGTGTGTGTGTGTTTGTGTGTGTGTGTGTGTGTGAAATCATCTAATAAAGGAGGAAAAATACATACACCCTAATAATTACGTTGAGAGGAGGAGGAGGAGTAGGGAAGAGAGAGAGACGAGAGTAAGAGGAGAGGAGAAGAAATGAGAGAAAGAGAGGAGGAGGGAACATAAAGAGGAGAAGAGGTGAGAGGAAAACAAACGGAGAGAAAGAGGGGAGAAGAGGGAATCCCGAGACGTGGTTAGAACATGTTAAAGGAAGGGAGTTGGTGGGTGGGAGAGGGTGGGGTGGGAGAGGGTGGGTCGGGGAAGTACAATGTTCGCCGTGGACAGACAGGGAGAAAAGGACATCTAGAGAATGACGTCTTGTTTACAATACACACGTACGGGCAGGACATGACACGCGTGGTTAGGTATTTAATTAAGTCGGGTTAAAAATTAATTGATATTTCTCTCATGGTTTCGTTCAGGTAATTAATTATTGTTGATTGTTCAGACCGGTCGTAAATTACCCCCTCCCTCCCCTTCCCCTAACTCCCCCCTCCCTCCCCCACCTCCACCCCCCATTTCAAAATAATCATATACAGTGTTGTGAGATAAGATCTAATTAGAGAAAAAAAATGTGTCATTGGACGGGCAGGTGAAGACGCAATTTACACTCACCTGTCTCTGGGCAAGCTGTTAATATTCCAATTAACTCTCATAAAGATGCCTGCATTCTTGGCCAATCAGCTTCAAGAGACATTTTTGTTCCTCCAATTACCGTCAGGGTGTTTATATTCTTGGCCAATCAGCTTCACGGAACCTATTTGTTCCTCCAATTAACATCAAGGCGCCACTAATTACCCCTAATATGTATCAAAGGGCTAATAATTACCCCTAATATGCATCAAAGAACCACTAATTACCCCTAATATGTATCAAGGGCTAATAATTACCCCTAATATGCATCAAAGGGCCAATAATTACCTTTAGCCTTAAATTGACTGCATTCTTAACCCATTAGCGTCAGGTTGCCTTCATTCTCGTCCAATCATTGTTAAGGCTTGGGCATTTTCGTCCAGTCGGCGTTAACAATTTTCTCCAGTCATTCTGAAGGTGCCAATATTCCTGACCAACCAGCGTGAAGGTGCCAATATTCCTGACCAACCAGCGTGAAGGTGCCAATATTCCTGACCAACCAGCGTGAAGGTGCCAACATTCCTGACCAACCAGCGTGAAGGTGCCAACATTCCTGACCAACCAGCGTGAAGGTGCCAATATTCCTGACCAACCAGCGTGAAGGTACCAACATTCCTGACCAACCAGCGTGAAGGTGCCAACATTCCTGACCAGCCAGTTCTATTGTCGTGAAGATGTTGCCTTTCCCGTGCAATGAGTGTCATGATGCTAGCATTGCCAAGTCCTGTAGTGCCAAGTGCCTATATTCATGCCCAGCAACTGTCAACATACTTGTCTTCGTGTTAAGTTAGTGTTGAAGTGTTTGTGTTGTACAGACAGCGGATAGAGGTTGTACTTGTGCACTCACTGTCAGAATTACGGCAGGTGTGTGTGTGTGTGTGTGTGTTAAATATACGTGTATACATCACTATGTGTATTGGTGTGTGTGTGTGTGTGTGTGTGTGTGTGTGTGTGTGTACGTCGGTATGCGTATGTGTGTTTTGTTGTATGTTTATGTGTCAAATTTACGTGTGTGTATCGGTATGTGTGTGCGTGTATTGGTAAGAGTGTAAGTGTGTGTGTGCGTGTATTGGTAAGAGTGTAAGTGTGTATGTGTGCGTGTATTGGTAAGAGTGTAAGTGTGTGTGCGTGTATTGGTAAGAGTGTAAGTGTGTGTGTGTGTGTGTGTGTGTGTGTTTGTATACAGTATGTGCATGGGTGTGTATAGAGCGAGGCCGGGTTCAAGCAGACGGATGTCCTTCGTGAAGGTGGTGGTGGTGGGAGTAGCGACCCCACCTGGCGACTGTGGGGTCACTGTTCACCTGTCCCACCTTTAACCTAGCTCAGGGTGGGGTATCAGGGGTCACTGTCCGTCTGGCCTTCCCCCTGTCTAGCTCGGGGGGTGGGTGGGTGGGTGTTGGTGGATTACTGTCCATCTGCCGCACCCTTAACCTAGCTCAGGGGGATGGGCAGGGGGTTGCCATCACCTACACCTGAACTAAGGGCTGCAACCTTGCACCTGATAGCCCCAGGAGCCAGAAGTATGTGTTAGATGGTAGACCCGTAACTAACACCACTACTACCACTAGTTATGAGGAGCATCAGAGACCACAACTAAAACCATCCATGTGCTAGTACCTAAACTATCACTAGCATAAGGATTAGTGCTTGAAGCGGTGCCACAACAGAACTAGTGCCGAATACTAGAACCTTTTCTAGCCCCACCACCACCACGATTAGGAACAACGTGGGGCATCAGAGGCCAGAACTAAAGCAAGGTCCTGGTAACGGAGAGACAACACTAGTATGAAGTTCTACTCTATGTTTGTATGTCGAGTTTTTTCTCAGCTTCTATGATACAAGTCGAAACTGTATCGGGAGAGTTAGTCAGTGGTTGAAGAGTACAGCATAATATACAAAACTCTAGTTACTGTTGCGTCCATTAACGTAGGAGTTGTTTCTCTTCATCATTATTCTATCCACCCCACCTCTCCTACCACTGTCCATGATGAACGTTTATTTAAAATTCTCAAGTTTGCTCATAAATTACAAACTCACCTTCGAGAACTACAAGCTGTTGTCTCGTAAAGTAATTTTCTTAACATGGGTAAGTTTTAAGTTTTATAAGTGATTATTTAAGTCGTTTCTGTCAACATTTGTTTAAGTTATTTTATTTAATCACCTCCACCGGCTGACCCTCCGCTCACATCCTGTTCTTCCATTATCATCTTTATCACTGCTCGTTAATTTTACTTTCGGCAAACACAAATATTTTAGGAATTTTGATTCATTTTACTTGAAGGTTTACGTTGTTTATTGTGCTTATAAGTTACTCTTTGTTTATTGTTGGTTTGTTGTCTGAGTTTAGTGACTCACCCCTCTTCCCCCTTGCCAATCTCTCCCCCTTTTCTAATTACTCTTCCCTCTCTTCCTCTCCAAAAAATATTCTCCTCTGCTTCTCCTGAAACTCCTCACACCCCTGTTTCTCTCCCCCTCCCCTCACCCCTGTTTCTCTCCCCCTCCCCTCCTCACACCCCTGTTTCTCTCCCCCTCCCCTCCTCACACCCCTGTTTCTCTCCCCCTCCCACCCAACTTCCCCTCCCACCCAATTTCCCCTCCCCAAAATCTTTCCCCCTTCCCCCTCCCCCCCCCCCCACTATCTCCCCAGGGATTCACTACCACCACTAATCATGCGGGGGTGACTGGCACCTTCACGGACCAACACTGGCCAGGCTTCGTTTATAGTGACGGCGAGGACCAGGGGAATTTATGGGTAGCGTCGGGGACAGGAATGTTTGTGTGTGTGCTAGGTAAGGTAGGTAGATGAGGTGAGGTGGGTAAGGTAGGTAGGTGAGGTGGGTAAGGTAGGTAGATGAGGTGGGTAAGGTAGGTAGATGAGGTGGGTAAGGTAGGTAGATGAGGTGAGGTGAGGTGGGTAAGGTAGGTAGGTGAGGTGAATTTATTGTTTTTTAATTTTGCCGCGGACAGCAGGACAGCAGCTAGTTTATTGTGTACTCCATACTCATCCTGTGAGCGGTAGAGCAAAAATGTTTACAGAGTATAGGCCACAAAGGATGTTTATCAGACTCCATTGATTTTGATATTATGTCAATGAATGTTACAGAGCATCTCCAGTACTAGATGCGAAGTGTGGATACAGCCTTAGTATATCAGCTATCTAGTCATCAGAGGTAAAGTGCTGTGCCATTGCATACAGTGTGCTTGGATCTATCTCTTATAAAGTTCTGTTTTTTCATAGTCTAAGACGTAGTGTTGGAGTGTGTGGCCATATGTTTGGCCACACACTTTATATTTAGTTTTGTTCACATCTGCGGTGGTGTAGGTAAGTGGGTGAAGTGAAGTGGGTAGTACCGTGCTGCTGACGACGTGTGGCTAACTGGCTGGTCGGGTTTTCTTGCAGCTACTCTCTTTGTCTACCTCGAGGAAAACCTACTGTTGCACATGATGACGGCCGGGAGGAGGAGGAGGAGAAGGAGGCAGAAGAGAAATAATTGTTAGAGAGAGAGAGAGAGAGAGAGAGAGAGAGAGAGAGAGAGAGAGAGAGAGAGAGGTTACTTTTTTTGGTCTGGGTGGCGATCGTTGGATGGATGAGAGGAAGAAGGAGTGTGGGGGAACTGGGTATAAGTGGAGTGTCAGGGGAGACTTTAGCTTGGGGAATTGGGTGTAAGGGAGGATTGAGGAAGATGAAAAAATAAGTAAGAAGAAGTGGATTTAAAGAAGCCAATTGGGGAACAAGATGAAGGGATTAGTTAAAAGAAATCCCCAAATCCCCTCTAATTATACCGGCGTGTGTTGTGTGTGGGGGAGGACATTTGTGGAGAGAGAGAGAGAGAGAGAGAGAGAGAGAGAGAGAGAGAGAGAGAGAGAGAGCCACCCCGTCATATCATCCACCTATTAACATTCAACATCCTACTCCACAAGTTGCGTGTTGCGCACATTTTTCAAATTAAGTCTCGTGTGGCGTCGTGTCCAGGGAGGAATGTACAAGTGAGGTCTTTCTGGCCCGAGAAGTATTATACAAAAAGACAAAAAACAAAATAATGATAATGTTCTTTTCCACCCAAGTTTTGTTATTTGTTTATCTTTATTATTATTGTTGTTGTGAGTCACTTGGGAGATACTCAGCGTGTGGTAGGCCATATTTATTGAGTGTGTGATAAGGTTGTGCTGTTGTTGTTGTGGTGATGGTTGTTGTTGTTGTGGTGATGGCTATTGTTGTTGCTGTTGTTGTTATTGTTGTTGTTGTTGGTATTCAATAGTGCTGAACCTCTTTTATTCCCAAGTTTTATTATTATTATTATTATTATTATTATTATTATTATTATTATTATTATTATTATTATTATTATTATTTTACCTCGGACTAGGCTTCTGCAGAACTCTCCTACCACATAAGTATTCTTCACATGTACCAGTTAATTATTTTCCTATATTATATTACCTGCAACAGTTGAATATATCTGACCTCATACATGGAAACACCTGGATGAATCGTGTTGACAAGACCCGTGGCTCGTCTGATATCTTCCTGTACCTCTATGTATTGATAATAAACAAAGATATTATTTTAATGTTAAGCTATATAGAAATTTCGTAAAGGTGAAGCAAAGATAAAATTATTGTTAGATGGTTCATATAGTTTAGCCAAGAGTGGAGTCAGTAATATACTGTAGGTTTACTGTATGTTAGAGGCGAAGAGGTCAGGTGAGCCATTGAAGGGAAGAGGTCATGTGAGCCATTGAAGGGAAGAGGTCAGGTGAGCCATTGAAGGGAAAAGGTTAGGTGAGCCATTGAAGGGAAGAGGTTAGGTGAGCCATTGAAGGGAAGAGGTAAGGTGAGCCATTGAAGGGAAGAGGTTAGGTGAGCCATTGAAGGGAAGAGGTAAGGTGAGCCATTGAAGGGAAGAGGTAAGGTGAGCCATTGAAGGGAAGAGGTTAGGTGAGCCATTGAAGGGAAGAGGTAAGGTGAGCCATTGAAGGGCTTAGAGTTGTGGGTTACTAACTGTATTTTGAGTATTATAAACCAATTTATTCCGTTCTCTATCCCAGCTGTTTATTTCACCTAAAGATTAACCATCCTAAATGTATATTACGCGAACAGTAGAAGTATGAGAAACAAAATGGATGATATTAGGGCCTTGGTATGTACAGAAGAAATCGATATAATTGCATTCACTGAAACATGGATCAACCTAGACACACGTGAATTACCAGTCGAATACCAAATTGCGGGTTACAAACTGTTCCATACCGATAGGCAGACCAGGAAAGGAGGCGGAGTAGCAATCTATGTTAGGGATAATCTGAAGTGTGAAATAAATAAGGAAATAAAAACTGAGAGGAATACAGAAACAATTTGGATAGAATTAAGCGACGGTCGGGAAAAATTAATCACAGGAGTAATATATAGACCCCCCAATCTTGACAGAGTCAATGAGCGACTTATCTGGGATGAAATGCGCAGGGCTTCCATACACAACAAAGTCTGTATAGTAGGCGACTTTAACCTTGGCCAAATAGATTGGACCGACCTTACGGGAAACTCAGAATCAGAGGATTTTCTCGAGACGATCCAGGACTGTTTCCTAAGTCAACATATAACCGAACCCACACGGGGTAATAATATATTGGATTTAGTTTTGTCAAACAGAGAAAACCTCATTAGCAATGTCGAGGTAGGGAACGAACTTGCAAACAGCGATCACAAAGAAATTCGATTCCAGTTAGATTTTCAGGGCAGACGTAAGGAAAATTCCACTAAAGTACCAGATTTCAGAAGGGCAAACTTTGACAGTTTAAAGAGGCAGCTAAGAGAGGGGGTGTCGCGCTTGGCCGTGAACCTGACAGATGACACCGACCTGATAACGAGATCTGAGATTGCCGAGTTCCACGACAATTTAAATAGTGAGTTACTTAATGCACAAAGGCAGAACATACCATACAAAAAACTCAGATCAAACAACAATGACCCTAAATGGATAAATAATTATTTAAAGAACATCATTGGCCAAAGGAAGGCTATAGGTAGAAGGATAAATCATGGCGAAATTCACCTCCGGGACTATTATAGGGTATTGGCGAGTAGGGTTAAAACCGAGATAAGGAAAGCAAAGAGGAATAATGAGATAAGGATAGCAAGGGAGGCAAAGACAAACCCCAAAGGATTCTACCAAATGTACCAAACTAAAACACGAGAAAAGATTGGACCAATATGGTCAGACTCCGGCGAGCTCACTGATAACGACGGAGAAATGAGCAATAATTTGAATAAATATTTTTCAACAGTTTTCACCAGCGAAAATTTAAACATGATACCCGAGGCACCGACTCTATTCAGAGATAGTGAAGAAAACAAATTAAGTGAGATAGTAGTGACTAGTAACGATGTTAGTAAGCAAATAGACAAACTAAAGCCTAATAAGTCACCTGGTCCCGATGAGATATTTGCCAGAGTATTAAAGGAATGTAAGGAAGAGCTTAGTATGCCCTTAGCAAAGTTGTTTAACATGTCCTTAAAAACAGGTGTAGTACCAGAATCCTGGAGGATAGCGAATGTAATACCGATCTTCAAGAAGGGGGATAGATCACTATCCTCTAACTACCGCCCAATCAGTCTAACATCAATAGTAGGCAAATTACTGGAAGCAATCATTTCAAACTCTATTCGAAATCACCTGGAGAAGCACAGATTGATCAATGATTCCCAGCATGGCTTCACAAGCGGACGTTCTTGCCTAACTAATCTATTAACATTCTTTTCATCAGTTTTCGAATCAGTGGACGAGGGGCACAATTATGATGTGGTATATCTCGACTTTAGCAAAGCCTTCGACAGAGTACCCCACGAAAGACTAATTAGAAAGGTAGAAGCTCATGGCATCAAAGGTGACATCCTTAAATGGATTAGGGCGTGGTTACAGGACAGGAAACAGCGAGTGAGCATTAACGGCACTAAGTCCCATTGGAGCAACGTCACAAGTGGAGTTCCCCAAGGCTCAGTACTTGGACCACTATTATTTATTATATACATAAACGACATAGATATCGGCATAGACAGCAACATAAGTAAATTTGCTGATGATACTAAAATAGGACGTGTTATCAAATCTGACGAGGACTCGGCAAAACTACAGGAGGATCTAAACAAATTTTTCGAATGGTCTGAAAAATGGCAGATGAAATTCAACATTGACAAATGTAAAGTACTCAGTATAGGGAATGTAAACAGGGAAACCAGATACCAGATGAACAACGATGCCATAGAGAAATCCGACTGCGAGAGAGATTTAGGAGTAATGATAAGTAGGAACCTTAAGCCAAGTAAACAATGTGTTTTTGCTCGTAACAAGGCTAATAAAGTACTTGGGTTCATACAAAGGAGTGTTAGTTACAAGACTAGCGAGGTCATCCTAAAACTGTATCTTGCTCTTGTGAGACCACACCTGGATTACGCAGTCCAGTTCTGGTCACCGTATTACAGAATGGATATAGAATCCTTGGAAAGAATCCAGAGGAGAATGACAAGACTAATCCCGGGTATCAGGAACCTTGAGTATAGAGACAGGTTAAAGCATCTTAATTTGCACTCCCTTGAGAGACGTAGAGCGAGGGGCGACCTGATAGAGGTGTATAAATGGAAGGCAGGGCTAAACAAAGGGGACATTACAAAGGTACTCAAATTATCCAACCAGGAGCGAACTCGTAACAATGGTTTTAAATTGGACAAATTTAGATTTAGGCGTGAAATAGGTAAACACTGGTTTGGAAACAGAGTAGTGGATGAATGGAACAAGTTACCAAATATCATCATTAACTCGAATACGCTGAATAGCTTCAAACATAGGTTGGATGCTTATATGAGCAATAGGGGTTGGGTGTAAACGGGACTGCCCAGTATGGGCCAATAGGCCCGCTGCAGTTTCCTCCATTCTTATGTTCTTATGTTCTAATGCTAACCTAACTTAAAGACTTATTTATTCTCTCTCTCAGTCTATTTATTCTCTCTCTCAGTCTATTTATTCTCTATCTCAGTCTATTTATTCTCTAACTCAGTCTATTTATTCTCTCTCTCAGTCTATTTATTCTCTATCTCAGTCTATTTATTCTCTATCTCAGTCTATTTGCTCTATTTCATTTAATCTATCTCCCCATTTACTCTATCCCAGTGTCTTTACTCTCTACCACACCCCATTTACCCCCATGACCACCTGGCCTCCTAGTGGTCGTACTTGATCAGGTGTACCTCGAGGCTTCTGCTCCCCCTACTCCAGTTACCTCGTGTGGGCGGTTTTTTTTCTCACCTCACATAGTAACATTTGGTAACGTGTTTTTGTTAGTCTCAAGGATAGGTTAACGAGGGGGGGGGGGGGGGGTAGAGTGGTGACTGTCTGTCTATCTGTCCGGAGGCAAATTTGAACTTGACCAGAACAGGATTTCTTTGCTTGGTTATGTGTGTGTGTGTGTGTGTGTGTGTGTGTGTGTGTGTTTGAAGGGAGGGAATGTACAGTGTGGTAATGAGTGTTGGTTATCACTGAGAACCAGCCGAGTGACCTCTGACCTTGCTATATCGACTTGTGACCAATGTGGACCAATCACAGGAAGCCTCCAGGAATCTAATCATAGAATGGGAAGTCATTTGTCTTAAAGCGGGTGACAGGTTGCTAGTTTATCGTTGTCAGTAATGCTCTCCGACTCTGCTGAACCACCTGAAGATTAGTCACCCCCAGATTATTTCACCTGAAGATTAACCACCCTAAAGCTAACTGAGATGGTTGGGTTAGGTTAGGTCTAGGTTAGGTCGAGGTTAGGTTAGGTTAGGTTAGGTTAGGTTAGGTTAAATCTTCAAGTGATCTATTTATTATAGGTGCACGGTTTAGATCACAACACCGGGAGCACGAGCATAATGGATGACCTCCTTGACTTCGTTCACTTAGACTTATGGAGTAAAACACACACACACACACACACACACACACACATGGATAACTCACACACCCGGTAGATGACTCACACGCTCGGTAGATGGCTCTCATACCTGGCAGATGACTCATACCTGGTAGATGACTCATACCTGGTAGATGACTCATACACCTGTTAAATGACTCGTACATCTGGTAGATGACTCATACACCTGCTAGATGACTCACACACCTGGTAGATGACTCACACATCTGGTAGATGACGCATGCACCCGGTAGATGACTCACACACCTGCTAGACGACACACACACACACCTACTAGACTACACACACACACACCTGCTAGACGACACACACACACACCTATTAGACTACACACACACACCTGCTAGATGACACACATCTGCTAGACGACACACACACCTGCTAGACGACACACACACACACCTACTAGACTACACACACACACACGTGCTAGACGACACACACACACACACTCTCCTACTACTACTACTACTTTGCTGTCACTCGGAATCGAGTATGACGATCATCCAGCTATGATACAATAATATGAGTTATTAGGGATGTCACCTAGGTTGGTGAGTTTTGGGGTGACTAAAGAGACCGATTCGGGACCCGCAGCGTCGTTCACATTCGTTGCACATGTGGAGGTCTCCCTCTACTGCGGTTGGGGCGGTGGCAGCGTCTTTTCGGCGTTGGCGCTTGTCTGCCTCGGATTGCAGTCGGGCTAACTCAAAAGCATTGACACCTTCTCGTGTGGTGCTCCTCCAAGCGTTACGATGTAGAGTAATCGACTGCCAGGTGAGGGGGTCGATTTGGCACTCTTGCAGGTTTGTCTTAA
>CAUDMG010002476.1:362500-405000 GCA_958450375.1 Homarus gammarus
GGTCACACAGCACAATAGGGGGAGGGAGGGGGTCACACAGCACAATAGGGGGAGGGAGGGGGTCACACAGCACAATAGGGGGGAGGGAGGGGGTCACACAGCACAATATGGAGGAGGGAGGGGGTCACACAGCACAATAGGGGGAGGGAGGGGGTCACACAGCACAATAGGGGGAGGGAGGGGGTCACACAGCACAATAGGGGGGAGGGAGGGGGTCACACAGCACAATAGGGAGGAGGGAGGGGGTCACACAGCATGGGTGACGACGTTCCTTCAGTAAACCAGTTCCAAAGGTCACATGGAGCTCCCCTGAACACACCACAAGTTCTCGATCGTAAATTACAGCCTTGAATATTTATAACCTGAACCCCCCTCTTCCCCCATTCACCCCTCCTCGCCCCTCCCCCCTCGCCCCTCCCCCTTGCCTCTCCCCCCTCACCCCTCCCCCCTCCCCCCTCCCCCTTCGCCCCTCCCCCCTCGCCCCTCCCCTATAAAAAGTAGAATAGTTGAATAAGACAAAAAATAAGATGAACAGTTGGCTGGAATTTACACCTTGTTCCCCTTTGCCCCTTATCCCCCTACCCCACTTTTCTCGCTTGCCCTCCTCCACCCTTTCCCTCCTCCCTCTTACCCTCCCCCTTCTTACCCTCTGCCTCTTCCCCCTTACCCTTTATCCCCCCTTACCCTCTTCTCCCTTACAGTCTCCTCCCTCCCCTTACCTCCCCTCCTCCTTACCTAACTTACCCCTCCTTTACCCTCTCCCTATTACCTCCCATCCCCCTTAACTTCTCCTCCCCACTTACATCTCCTCCTCCCTTACCTCCTCTCCCCATTATCCTCTCCTCCTCCCCATTATCCTCTCCTCCTCCCCATTATCCTCTCCCCTCCCCATTATCGTCTCCCCTCCCCATTATCCTCTCCTCCTCCCCATTATCCTCTCCCCGTCCCCATTATCCTCTCCCCTCCCCATTATCCTCTCCCCTCCCCATTATCCTCTCCTCCTCCCCATTATCCTCTCCCCTCCCCATTATCCTCTCCTCCTCCCCATTATCCTCTCCCCTCCCCATTATCCTCTCCCCTCCCCATTATCCTCTCCTCCTCCCCATTATCCTCTCCCCGTCCCCATTATCCTCTCCCCTCCCCATTATCCTCTCCTCTCCCCATTATCCTCTCCTCCTCCCCATTATCCTCTCCCCTCCCCATTATCCTCTCCTCCTCCCCATTATCCTCTCCCCTCCCCATTATCCTCTCCCCTCCCCATTATCCTGTTCCCCCCATCGAAAAAAAAGAAAGAACCAGAAATAAAAAGCTCTGGGATAATTAGCCTCTGCCAAACAAACTGGCTACCAGGTCCAGTTTTTGCCTCGCGATGCATTTTAATGGTGCGTGGAGGTGCGGTATCGATATTTCCATTAGTGGGCAGCAGCAGGTGGAAGGGGGGGGTGGGAGGAGCTTGTGGAGGGGGAAGAGGAGGAGGATCACCAACACCATCCTGACCACGACAACTCGACCACAACCTCCTTAGCCAGCACAAACAAACTTCTTCGTGTGCTAATTTTTCTTCTTCTTCTTCTTCTTCTTCTTCTTCTTCTTCTTCTTCTTCTTCTGCCCCCTCCCCTTCTTCCTCCTCCTCGTCCCGCTGCCTGTTGCCTCTCCTTGTGTATCGTCGGAGGGACAACCTGGACGTGTCAGGTTGTTTAAGGTGATGGAATTTGTGTGTGTGTGTGGGAGGGGAAGGGAAGGTGACTTTTGTGTGCGTTTATGGGGAGGGGAGGGAGGGGAGAGGGCTTACCTTTGTTGGGGAGGGGAGGGGGATGCTAGAGGGAGAGAAGGAGGTGAGTAGGGAGAGGGAGAAGGGTGAGGTTACTACTGTGTATACGACCAGATGGGCGGGGGGTGGGGGTGGGAAAGGAGTCAAGTATGCATCAGTGGAGAGAAGGAGGGTGGGGAGTTTGTGGGGCGAGGAAGAGAAGGTTAGAGAATATTATGATGGGGGAAGGTGACTACCACTTTTTTTTTTTTTTTGTAGGGAAAGGAGGAATGAAGGAAGATTAGAGGTGGAGGAAGGAAGTTATAGTTCGGAAATTGAAGAAATTTAGGAGGAGGTAAGAGAGGGCGGGCTGATCGCCTAGCTGAGCTAATAGTGTGTTTGGGTTGTGTCATGGGTGAGTTATTGTCTGGGTGTTTTAAGGGCCTTATTTCATATTCCGCCGACCCTACTGGCGGATGCTGGTCTAGGGAGGTTGTCTATTGCCTGGGTGTATAGATCTGGGGTGGTAATGGACCTTTTGAGATTTCGTAGCTTTTTGGGAACCATGTATGGTTGTTGTCGTTATCTGGTGGGAGTCTTTGAAGGAGTTCTTGCTCTGATCGTTCTATCTTTTGCCAGATTCTGCTGGTCAGGGTGTGCAGCTGCTGGTTGATGGGTTTCATTCTCAGGTCTCTAAGTATCTCGGCTGTGGTTCTGGTGAAGGGGTATCTTTCACCTGTGACGAATCTTAGGGTTTCATTTTGGACCACCTGTAATTTTAATATTTGAGTGGTGCTCATAGTATGAAGAGGTACTGCTGGGTAAGTTAATATCGGTGTGATAAATGATATCACCAGGCGGAGTTTAATTTTCTCAGGAAGCGCTTTAAAGCGGTGTTGATTTCTCAGCTCTCTTCTTGCTTTTTCCTTCCTGCTGTGGACATGATGGGAGTAACCTGTCGTGGATATATGCAGGCCCAGGAGGGTGCCTCTGCTTTTGTATTCTATCTGGGCATTATTGGTTACTAATGGATGGGTTTTCCTTCTGCATAAGGGTATCACTGTGAATTTCGGGAGACTGGTTTGGATTTTCCATTGTTTTTCGTAGTTATTTACCCTTTCTAATTCCCGCCTGGTGTTGTCGACCTGTAACGCTCGCGATTTTCCTTGATGTGTTGTTATTTGAGTGATGTCGTCTGCATACATAATATCTTCGTTACCTATTCTAGTGGGAGACGGGGTGTCACTTGTGTAGATGATATATAAGGTGGGGGGGGGGAGGACGCTCCCCTGAGGGACTCCACTCATGAGTGTGAAGGTCTCTCCTGTGTGTTGTTCTACCCTCAGTCTAGCATTTCTGCCGTCAAGAAAGTTGCAAAGCAACTTTTCAATGTTGGTGGGAAGTCCGAGTTGGAGGATCTTATATTTTAGACCGTCGTGCCAGACTTTGTCAAATGCCTTCGTTACATCCCGGAGAGTTAGATTATATTGTCTACCACTCGCCGCGGCTCTGGCTATGTTTTCACATGCCAGGGCTATCGCTGTTGTGGTGGACTTCCCTTTCCTGAACCCGAATTGTCTGCAGTTGACTCTGTTTGTTGTTTCCAGGTGATTTCTCAGACGGTTATTGATGATTTTTTCTAGGATTTTTCCAGGTACTTCGAGGAGGGAGATCGGTCTGTAGTTTAGTGGGACGGCGGGGTTCTTTCCTTGTTTTGGTGTTAGGGTAATAATGGCCTCTTTGAATTTAGTTGGGAAGTAGCCCGAGGCCAGGCAAGCGTTCATTGTGGTTCTCAGTCTCTCCATGGCCGGGTTGTTTATGTGGCTGAGGATCTCCTTGGTGATGCCTGAATAACCAGGGGCTTTATTTTTGGTATTGGAGATGGCTCTGTTGAGTTCTTCCGAGGTGATTGGTTTGGACAATGGGCTGTCCACTCTCGGATCCTCCCATATGATTTCAGGGGAAGGCTGAGTGCGGTGTGTCTGGCCCCGGAGTTCATCAAGGACGAGCTCCTCGTGGGTACCATCGAATCCCCTATTCTCTTCATTTGTGATTCGGAAGATGTTCCTCCATATGTCCCTGAATATGGGTTCTTTGTCTTGCTCGTCATATATTTTACTTCCTGCGTGGTCAGTTATATATGATGACTCGTTACGGCTGCAACCTTTCAGTCTCTTAACTCGACGCCAGAACTCTCCTGGATCGTTGTATGTATGTGAGAGCTGTTCAACTATTTCGGCCCATTTAAGGTTGCTTTGTTCCAGAGATCTTGTTTTTATTTCCTCCCGGATTCTTCTGTATGTATTGTAGCTTACGATGTCCCAACCTTGGGTCTCGGCTTTCTGTTGTAGCAGTTGGAACTGGTTTGTGAGGTCTATGAGTTCTGGAGTCTGTTGTGGGTGTGGGAGAGTTCTGTTGCGTTTGAGAGGCGCGGCCTCCTGGTAGGCTGTTCCTGTGGCTTCACACCATGTGTTGATTTCTTCGTCTATTATGTTCACCGGCTGACTGTCTATGGTCTGCAGGATTGTCATGCCCTTGACCTCAAGTTCGGCTGTAGCTTTTTCGTTGAATAAGTCCCAGTCGGTCTGCTTGGCGATCCTTCGTGGTGGAGCTGGTATAGTTATTGGTGTTGATGAGATGGTCACGATTATAGATAGGTGGTCGCTGGAGGTTACAGGGCCTTGTTCAAAGAGATAGTTGTGGAAGCATCTGCCGTTTGTTATTGCTATATCTGGAGTAGTGGCTGAGTTCCTACTGTAGAACGTGGGGAAGTCCGGGCCTATTAGTTGGGCTTTTTTGTTTGTTATGAAGTCAGCGAGGCCTCTTCCAACATTGTTAGTTGTCCTCTTACCATCTAGTAGAGGATGTCTGGCGTTCATGTCTCCAATGATGTAGGTTGGGTGGTGGTATGATAGGAGTCTGTGGAAGTCCCCGTAAGGCAGGTAGTCCCTGCGTGGTGGGAGGTAGGTTGTGGCTATTATGATTGGCCCTGTGGTCAAGTTGATTTGAACAGCGAGAGTTTCAGAGTGTGTACATCTCTGGCTGTGAGGTGGGGAGGGAGGTGGTAGGGTAAAGGGAGGAGGGGTGGGGGGGGGGGGGTAGAGGTGAAGGGGTGAAATCTCTTGTAGGTTATTAAGTTTGTAATCGTGTGTTGTGGACGCCCCCGGCAGGTAGTGAGAGAGACACACGACGTCTGGGTATATTCGTTGTGTTGAGGAGGAGCCAACCCGGTATAGTGTAGTGGTCCAGTCTAGTGTCCATGGACCAGTCTTGGGTATACCTGGTCTGGGCCGGTATTATACTGGTTCTGAAGAATTGTGCTGGACCGGTCTAGTACTCTGACTCTTGCGTGTAGTATAGGGTATGGCCTTATGTGTTGAGTCCACGGAGGTATATTGAGTCCAGTTTGCTTAAAGGGTCAATAGTAGGGGTTGGGGGTGATGCTGTTTTTGGAACCTGCTTGTGTGTGTGTGTGTGTCTGTCTGTGAGTCGTAAAATCAATGCTGTGCTAACTTAAACATGTACAGAAACTTGGGTGTGTCGGTATTTTTTGTGAGCAATATAATCGTCGTCTCTAAATACTTTACACACACACACACACACACACACACACACGGGTCGAGAAACAGCCTCATGCCAACTTTGAGCTCGTACTGTGAACCATCAACAGGTCCAGTATGTTAATTCTTGTGTGGTATACTGGCGGGCAGGATGGATTGACGAGATGTTGCTGCTGGTCACTATAATTATTATACCTCTTGTTGGGGTCCAGGACGAAGGTAATATTGTACTTCTTGTTTCTTATCCCAGATGGTTGGGAGGAGGTGTCAAGGACATTATTTTGTGTGTGTCGTTAGTGCTATTTTCCTGTACTATTGATCTGGATTGAATATTAAAAATTGCTCTAGTTTCTTTGACAACGTTTTCGCGCGAGGGACTTTTTTTTTCCAAGCACGAGTTAATTCTCTGTCGTCAATTGGTCTATCATTACTAGAAAGTATTATTTTCCTGTATTGGAGATTAATTAATAAAAACCATTAATTGATTCACAAGTTATATAATAAAATAATTAGTCGTCAGTTTAATTCACTAAAATAAAGTGGTGGAAGGAATAGTTGCGGGGAGGAAAGACTCTCACGTTACAGTCTAATTTTATTCTGTTGGTGGGGGAAAAATGACTTGTGGTCAGGAAGAACAGTAAAAAAAAGCTGGGTTTTTCGGCACAATACAACTCTGGAAACCTGATTTAATTCTCACGAAATGTAACACAGGAGAACTAGTGTGTTTCATCAGAGCACAACACTTGACTTAAACACGTGAACCATAATGTTGTTTACTGGCAGGTGTGAAGGTAAACGAATGTCTTGAAATTACTTTTGTAGCTCAACATACAATCATAGAGCAAACCAATTTTTATGCACAGCAGCTGTGCCACGCTGACTTAGCAGGAACAGCAGGTGGCAGACCGGGGTAGCAGCCGCAGCAGCAGCAGGAGCCAGCAGGCAAGAGTGGCGAGACTCACCCTGGCCCTCATTTAGATGCCCCGAGTCTAGCTCAACTTGATCTGCAACTTGTGACGCCATCGATAAAACCGGCCGCTGCTCCAGACCCCCACGCGCTTAGAATACCTCAGTCCATCGCTCCCTGGGGGCTCCTGCCAGGGCCCTGCCAACTCCTCCAGGAAGGTCTACACGCCTCTGCTTCTACTATGGGCACCTGACCCTTCATGGACCGCTGGGTCTTAGTGTAGTATTCCGTAGAGAGTAAGTTTTCATCTTAATGGGTGTTTCGCATGAATTCCTGCAGCCTTGCCAGTAGTAATCTTCATGACCTGTTCTACGGGGCGGGACCAGGGTGAGAGGACGGGGGTGTTGGGGTCTCTTTATGTGGGTGTAAGAATGAGGACGAGGGTTGTCTCCTGGCTGAAGTGGGTGTAGGAAGGGTTCAGTGATGCTGTGGTGTACTCAGAGGGCCTGTGAACGTCCTTTATTCGACACACTGTATCAATGGATCCCTTGATAGCAGTTTTCTTTAATGTTACACTTGATATAAAAGACTGATCACTCAGGCATATTATTTGTGATCTTTACAAGTAGAAGGAAAAATAACCTTATTTCTCTTAAGTTTATTGAATTTTCGTCTTATCATAGAGTAAACACTGCTCTCAAGAGAGTTGTATGGGGGTGTGTGCTCTTATTTTTATCAGTAAGGCCACAAAAATTGCGATTGTTAAAAAAAATATATATATTTGGGGACCAGGACACTTCAACCATTAGAATATCACAGAGTACAACCTCACCTCTCTGATTTTACATTTGTTGGAAAACATGAACCAGTTTTTCTCTCGGGAAAGTGAACAAGATCCATGTTGGCGGGGCTTACCACTGTTGGGCGCTCATCCACAAGCCTAAATCAAAGTTTCTTTTCGTAGATGGAGCCAACATATTTCCCAACTTTCACCTTCTCACTGTTTACGTCTCCACTTTCAGATCTCCGAATCTTTAAACTCACTTTATCCTCCAAGAAAAAGGCTCCACCACATGTTGGCCGCCCAGGGTACAAATTTTTCATGGGTTGTGAGGTCGTGGTTGAGGCGAGGCTGCAGGTTGTGTTCTACTTCGATTTTCTTGGCAGAAACACCAAATTTGTTTTAAAGATTTAATGGTTGAGTCATATTAACGTTGCGGGGTGTTTTCCGGTGTTCACTAAGTGCGCCTTTAGTCTTCCTCCAGCCATTACCTTGACACATCACCTCATGGCTTATTCTCTCCTCCAAGTGTTAATATTTACTTATCGTTTAAATTCCAGAAATTATATCTTCTACTCTTCCGTTGGCTGCACACAGCGGTATATACAAAAAAAATACGAGTTTGTAAACCTTTTCGATCACATAAATGACTTTGTATTTAATATTGGGTTATATATTTTTGCCGCGTCGCCTGCTGGGGGAGAGAAAAAGCTTTACTGGGGTCGGTGTCTGTGAGAACAACGACCAGAACAAGTCTGTCAATTCCTATTATAATTTAAAATTCTACACCAAAAGGCTTGTGTATTTTCTCCAATGATTATATGAACTCAATCATCATATTCTTTTCGTTGTAAAGAATATTGAAGTTTGGCGCAACCTGTAGTCGAGAGTTGGTGCATCTCTTGATCAACAGGTTGCTCTAAACACAAACTTTTCTCAACTAACATTAGTAGAACACTGGTGAGGCAACAACTATTATATTGAGGATATTTTTATCAACAGTATTTGAAAGTTGAAATTGTGACCTTTTGATGTAATTTATATTTCAGCTTTTTTATTTATTTATTAACTCTCAACAATGAAATTAGTAATATTAGACTCTTGAGAGCACAATGACCCCAGGTGTGAATACGTTAATAAGGTGGGCGCTTATGATGCTAGTCTCCAGTCCATTTCTTCTTGGAATATATCAAGACTAAAGTGACTTACCTAATGTCAAGCTCATGTGTGTTAAAATGTATCGGTGGTGCTCGATAAAGACACAGGTTTACTGATCAAAGAAACAACTTTTATGTCACAAAGTCTCGTGTTTTATTGTGTCTAAAAACCGCCTCGACAACAGACAATAACAATTACTGGCGGATCAAACATGTTTAGTCGTGTAGTGTAACCGGCCGGTGGCACAACATATAAATTGTACTCTTGTGTTCTGAAAGTTTTGTAATTAAATGATATCAATCTTGTTGTGTGACGAGCATTAAGTATCTCCATGTAGCGTGCACACACTCCTTTAGTGGCCCAACACTCGGGGGAAGTTAAGCATTATTTTCACTCTTATGCTTCTCTTCAGTTATCATTTAGTTATGCCGGTAAAAACTAATATATACTGTAGCTTTTCTTTTTCTTCTTCACCCTTGACTCACTCTCTGATACTCAAAGTTTAAGTTACTTGTTATCTTTACCCTGCAGTCTGGCGGTGGGTCTCTTCTCTGCCAGATACTGTTGGCAGGTACTGGAGGGTGCACTGGCGCTTGTCTAGCCTGGAGTATTGGTACCGATATTGAAATAATTTATTTAGCCAGAAAAATATGGATACAGAGTCGATAATAATAACAATATTGACATGACTCTGCCAGTTGAGAGCTTGAGCTCTCATTTATCTCAAGGAAGTATTATGTAAAATTTAGTATCATCTGGAAGAGTACACGTAACATGGTGGTAGTAAGAATATATCAGACTGTTACCACCGGTATCACTTCGTTATTTATTTATTATCTTTATATTATAAGTACGTATATACATATTTTACAGTGGAGTTGATATACATTAATATGATCAGGGAGGGAACAATACAACACGGGCTGTGTTAAGGTGAAACAAGAGGCCAGGCGGTCAGTGTCATGTCTTGTCGGCAAATTATAATTATTGCACTGGTAATTTTTATTTTCTTGACAATTATGATATAATGGTTTTGGTGGTACAATAAAAGTACGAATATAAATTAGGTATTACAAAAATATTAATTCTTAGAAAATTTATATTTTTTTAGAGATTACTTAAAGGTAGTCTTTCTTCAGATGGGCGGGTGTAAGTTGTTCCGCACCTTCACACCGTGATATTTTATGGAGGTCTGGGACTGAGAGTAGTGTAGAAGGGGGTGGTAGCTCTCGGTGCCTTAAGTTGTATCTCTGATTATTCCGTAACTGGAAATAATTGTTGTTAATCAAGTGGTTGACCGATTTGTAAACAAATAGGTCACAGCAGTAGGTGTTAATAGCCTTGAATGTTAACATTTTCAATTTAGCAAATTGTTCGTTAGTGTGATCATTTTTTTTTTCGAGTAGGTCATTGTCCGCACAACTCACTTCTCTCCAGTAACCAGAGCCCCCCATAGTGTGTGACAGTGTATGACAGTGTGTGACAGTGTGTGACAGTGTATCAGGTGTTGGTAAACAAGATCATAATAGATTTTTTCATTGCTGCAAGAGTGTGTTGATGGCAGCGAGGCGACGAAAACAGTTACAGCTAAATTCACCCTCTTGTGTGGACTGAAGAACAACAATGATGAACAACACCAGGCGAGAACACACACACACGGGGGGGGTGGGGGGGGGGGTTACCATCGCTACCAGTAAGATTATTAAAAGTGGGTAGCAATTTAGGAGGGAAATAAAATACCAATATTTCACTCATTAATATGCGAGAGAAAACAATTCAACTCCGGGGAAAATTGAGTGAAGGCGTGAGGGTAATGTTAACGTGGGGAGCTGGCAACGTGACGAACACACACACACACAGCCAGACCCTACTGTGTGTGTGTTTAATTCTACACTATTTTTTTTACATACAACTATTTGGCATAATAGCCATAGGTATATCTTTATCTCTTATATATTTACACATATGAGACACCTAACCCTATACATGCACATGAGGGTAAAAAAAAACTCTCTCTCTCTCTCTCTCTCTCTCTCTCTCTCTCTCTCTCTCTCTCTCTCTCTCTCTCTCTCTCTCTCTCTTTCTCTCTCTCTCTCTCTCTCTCTTCTCTCTCTCTCTCTCTCTCTCTCTTTCTCTCTCTCTCTCTCTTTCTCTCTCTCTCTCTCTCTCTCTCTCTCTCTCTCTCTCTCTCTCTCTCTCTCTCTCTCTCTCTCTCTCTCTCTCTCTCTCTCTCTGTGTTAATGGTGAGGCGACGAGGACAGTTACAGTTAAATTCACCCCCTGTGTGGACTGAAGAACAACACGGCTCAACACACACACACACACATACACACACACACACAGGAGGAGTAAAACGTTCATCCTAACAAACGTTGACCACAGAAGATGAGAGAAACGTTTTATCTCTTGCTGACTTTTGATAAAACAATAAGTCTCCGTATAATTACATTAATAAATTTACTTTCTAAGAACCTTAATTATTCACAGCTAATCGAAAATCTCACGCCAAAAAAATATATATACTTTTTTATCATATGTGTTAATTGTCTAAGTGAATGTATCTCAATAAGGTGAAATCGTGAAGTAATTTATATAGTATTTTTTTTTTTTTACTTTGTATATTTTTGTCTTGGTATGTTAATCACCGAGTTAGGGATGTTGTTATATTTTTATCTTACGAGAAATATTCATCTTACGAAACCTTGGAGAATCTGACTACCACCCCAAGTCCTCCCCTACCTAGTTCCCCCTCCTCACTTCCCCCTCCCTACTACCCCCTCCTCACTTCCCCCTCCCTACTACCCCCTACCCACTTCCCCCTCCCACTACCCCCTACCCACTTCCCCCCTCCCACTACCCCTCCCTACTTCCCCCTCCCACTACCCCCTACCCACTTCCCTCTCCCCACTTCCCCCTCCCCACTTCCCCCTACCCATTTCCCCCTCCCTACTACCCCCTCCTCACTTCCCCCTACCCACTTCCCCCTCCCCACTACCCCTCCCTACTACCCCCTCCCTACTACCCCCTCCTCACTTCCCCCCTCCCCACTACCCCCCTCCCCACTACCCCCTCCCCAACTACCCCCTCCCCACTACCCCCTCCCTACTACCCCCTCCCCACTACCCCCTCCCCACTTCCCCCTCCTCACTTCCCCCTTCCCTCGAGCGGTCCTCAAACTCCCCCCGCTTTGTTGATCTTTCTTCACACACAAAATATTAACTCACAGTAGCTTTTGTGTGCTGTGTGCTGGGGTAAACAAACACTCGGTAAACACACGATCTTTTTTGTTTGTTTTTGTTTTGTTTTCTTATTTTTTATTCTAAATTGTATCGTAAACAAGAATGTTATTTCGTGTGTGTGTGTGTGTGTGTGTGTGTGTGTGTGTGTGTGTGTGTTGGCTCCTACTAGACTAACTTAAAGCAAGTGGTGATGTTGGCTTATCTGTGTGAAGTAAGTGGTGTTGTTGGCTTACCTGTGTAAAGTAAGTGGTGATGTTGGCTTACCTGTGTGAATTAAGTGGTGATGTTGTCTACCATAACGTTATAAACATGTTCCTTTCTCCTTCTTCCTCTTCCATTTTCTTCCTCTTATTTCTTCTTCCCTTTCTCCTCCTACTCCTCATCTTCCCTTTTTCATCTTCCCCCTTTCCTCCTCCTTTTCTCATTCTCCTCCTCCTCTTCCCCTTTTTCTCTTCCCCCTCATCCTCTTCATCCTCTCTTCCTCTCCCCTTTCTTTTCAACTTTCTCCCCTCCTCCTCCTCCCCTCCTTCTCCCCTTCCTTCTCCCCTTCCTTCTCCTCCTCCCCTCCTCCTCCTCCTTTTCCCCTTCCTTCTCCCCTTCCTTCTCCTCTTCCCCTCCTCACGTTCAAGAACAGAAAACACCCAGTGGTCACCTCACCCCCAACAACGTTTCTCTCAGGTATTTGTGAAATGTTCCGCCGAGGACGTTAGTGTGTGTGTGTGTGTGTGTGTGTGGGTGGTTATGAACGGTTCATTAACTCACCAGGTTCATCATCACGCAGGAGTCGGCGGGTTGTTGTGTGAGTGTAAACAAACCGGCGTGACGTCACTAGCAGCGTGTGGGCGCCTCTCAAACAACTTCTAACTATATTTACTTATTGTTGCGTTCTGGTGCATTCATGTAGTGTTGTGGTGGGCGGCCTGGCTGGATGGTGGGCGGCCTGGGTCTGTAGTGGGTGGCCTTGGCTGGGTAGTGGGCGTAATTTCTAATTTGTGGATGTTCTAGTTAGGGGATGGGCGGCCTGGCTGGATGGTGGGTGGCCTGTCTGGGTGGTAGGTGGCCTTGGCTGGGTAGTGGGCGTAATTATTAATTTGTGGATGCTCTAGCTAGGGGATGGGCGGCTTGGCTAAGTGGTGGATGGGCTGACTGGATCATGGGCGGCCTTGCTGGGTGGTGGGCGGCCTGAATGCGTTATGTACGGCTTGAGTGGGTGATGGGCGACCTGGTTGGGTATTGGGCGGCCTGGCTGGGTATTGGGTGGCCTATCTGGGTAGTGGGCGGCTGGTTGGGGGTGGTAAATGACCTCTCTGGACAGCTGTGTGGTGTGGTGGTGGGCGGCGAGCAGCAGCAGCAGCAGCAGCAGTACAGTGTCGTGGGCGTGACGTGGATCAATGACGGCAGGGGAGGTTTGTAGGTTGGTGGAATGAAGAGAAATCACAGCGAGACTATACTGTACCCCGCCTCCTTCTCTACTGTACCTAGCCTCTCTCCCTCCCTCACTACTGTACCCCGCCTCCTTCCCTCTCTACTGTACCCTGCCTCCTTCTCTATTATACCCCGCCTCCCTCCCTCCCTTCCTATTGTACCCTGCCTCCTTCCCTCCTCATTGTACCCCGCCTTCCTCCATCCTACTGTACCTCGCCTTCCCTTCTTACTGTACCCCGCCTCCCCCTTCCTACTGTACCCCGCCTCCCCCTTTCTACTGTACCCTGCCTCCTCCCCTACTGTACCTCGCCTTCCCTTCCTACTGTACCCCGCCTCCTTCCCTCACAATTGTACCCCGCCTCCTTCCCTCACAATTGTACCCCGCCTCCTTTCCTCCCTGCTGTACCCCACCTCCCTCCCTCCCTCCCTATTGTACCATGCCCCCTCCCTCTCTTCTGTACCCCGCCTCCCACCCTCCCTTACCCCATCTACCTCCCTCCAGTACCCCGCCTGATTCCCTCCTTCCCATGAATGAACAGCAGCCCCATTCATGCCTCCCTCACCCAGCCAGCACTCCACAACTCATCGTAAGTGGAGTGAATGGAGGTAATTCTGCCGTGTGTTGCTACCATTATATACTGCACTGTCTCGCCTACACGGCAACCCCCCAGCCAGCGTTAGAATGAATGAAGGCCTTGTCTCTCATTCATGGTACAACACTCTACTTATTCTCCGCTGACCGTGGCTGAAAGATATGTGTCATTGATGATTCTACACCATACGCATCGTCGTCGTAAATGGTGTAAATGAAAGTTATGGTGTCATTCATTCATGGTTCTACACTACTGTACTGTATACACCCTATTTCTAAAGGACTCTCTCTCTCTCTCTCTCTCTCTCTCTCTCTCTCTCTCTCTCTCTCTCTCTCTCTCTCTCTCTCTCTCTCTCTCTCTCTCTTCTTTGAGGTCTCTGGGCCCCCTTGATCACTCCCCTACACAAAGGTTAAAAATAACTATAAGATAACAGATGGGTAGATACAGTAGTGGTGTAGGTCCTCGTGGACGTCAACAAGGGGCGGGAGAGGGAGATGCTATGTACTGACTCCTTTTAATGTGTCTTAGTGAGGTATTCTCTCTCTCTCTCTCTCTCTCTCTCTCTCTCTCTCTCTCTCTCTCTCTCTCTATAAATAAAAGATATCTCTCCTCTCTTTTTTCTCTTTCTCTTTTTTTAATCTTTCTCTCAATAAAAGCTATACAATATATTCACAAAGATTCGTATATTTTATTATTATTATTATTATTTTTTTCACTTATTTTTGATGGATTCCATGAGCTTACGTGTACTTTTTATTGATATTAAAAATTGTAAAGAAGTGAAGGGATTATTTTTTCATGATGTGTTAACGATATCGCTTTTAACGAACACGGATGAGAGAGAGAGAGAGAGTGAGAGTGTGTGTGTGTGTGTGTGTGTGTGTGTGTGTGTGTGTGTGTGTGTGTGTTATGATAATGATGATGATAAACTGTTTATTGAAAAGTACTGCCAGCTGCCAGAAGCTAAAATTATACAAAGAACAAAAAATAACTTACAAGACTTAGGTATAATGACATTGAGTAGAATATTAATTGTACTTTCCTCTCCGGCGGTGTTATAGAGGAAGTACTATACATGTATAAGTATGTATATGTATAATTGTATATGTACAGGTATGTATATGAGTGCACGCGGTGACGACGATATCTCACGTTATTATAATGATTATGTAAACACAGGGACGGTGACACCTAGTAATACACAGAACACAGGGACGGTGACACCTAGTAATACACAGAACACAGGGACGGTGACACCTAGTAATACACAGAACACAGGGGCGGTGACACCTAGTAATACACAGAACACAGGGACGGTGACACCTAGTAATACACAGAACACAGGGACGGTGACACCTAGTAATACACAGAACACAGGGACGGTGACACCTAGTAATACACAGAACACAGGGACGGTGACACCTAGTAATACACAGAACACAGGGACGGTGACACCTAGTAATACCAGAACAGGACGTGACACCTAGTAATACACAGAACACAGGGACGGTGACACCTAGTAATACACAGAACACAGGGACGGTGACACCTAGTAATACACAGAACACAGGGACGGTGACACCTAGTAATACACAGAACACGGGTAAGCTCCATGACCCTCTTGCATTAAGCCGCACACCGATGAATCTATCCCCTGAGTAGCGACGTCACCACCACCACCACCTTTAAAACTAAATATCTTACCTCATAAATAGCGTGTGTGTGTGTGTGTGTGTGTGTGTGTTGTGTTTGTTTTGTTTAAGGAGTTGTTGTTTGTTGTTGTTGTTTGATGTTTATGTAACGTTGTGTAAGATATTGCAGTTGTATGTGTAAGGTGGTGGTTGTTGTTTAATTAAATGTCACGGTTGGAGTATACTGGAAGTCACGGTTGGAGTAACGAGAATGATGATCTTGCTAAAGTTATAAAACTCAACAGATCTCTTAAGAAAATATAAGACATACAGTTGAACCGTCTTACTGTGATATTAAGAAGTTTAAGTTTAGACTTCACTAGATCAGGTGGAGTCCATCAGTGTTCAGATTCAGAAAGGTTTGGATTCAATAAAATTCGGATTCACAGGGGTTCGGATTCAGAAAAGTTTGGATTCTCAAAGATTTGGGTTCACAAAGGCTTAGATTCACAAAGGTTTGGACTCAAAGGTTCGGAATCACAAACTTTCGGATTCACAAAGGTTCGCACGATGACTATTCCCCAAAAATGCTTATGTTAAAAAAATCCACCGAACAGGATATTTTACAGTTAAATCCAAAAATAACGTTTAAAAAGAGTCATTAAAACCACACTGTAACTTTACCTTAATTATAATTATATACGTCCACTGTATACCAGAAAAAAAACAAATTGTTTCTTTTTGTTAATTTATTTTTTTTAGATTCAATACTTTAATTTTGTTTACAATCTGATGGTAGAAAATGAACTGATGTAAATAGAATTGAATATTGATAAGGGATTTTTATTTTATTTTTTTGAGACGTTTGTGTTTTAACTTAAGGTAATCAATTTGGTGCAGTCTTATTATCTTTATTTACAAAGGGTGTTCATCGTGCCTCTACCATTATGAATTTGTACCCAATGTCTGCCTAGCCCTTCTGTCATCTCACCACAGGGAGTAAAAAACCCCCTCCGGCCTATAAGATCTTCTCATCCACGTCAAGTATCGGTGCATCAGCTTCAAGATCGCGTGGGCAGAAGAGATACAGTATGTGATGTGGTGCTCCTCCTGGTAAAGAGAACCTCACGTTTGGTTCTGATCCCAGGAAGAAAAATACAAGGTCATTCAAATAGCAAAATGATCTGGAGGGGAAGAAGTGTATATGAAGAAAGTGTTATGTGGTTCCTCCTTACTACTGCCTGAAACATTATTGCTCCTGGTTATATAATAGTCTTTACGGTAGTCTATGGTAGAGTATTTCATTGTCTTGACGCAAATTTATACTCGTAGTTCTGTATCTGGTGAGACATTTCTTTCTTGGTTTTCCGGTAACATACACATTTCTGATTGGTGTTAGTGAAGAGTTTGGCCAGAGATGAGCCGCTTTAATTGCTGAACAACATGACAGCTGTACCGCGAGACTTGAAGTGAGTGGTTACCTCTCTCTCCTCCCTCTTGTACGGTGAGGGACACCTTACACCACGTAGCGCCTCACTCAACACTGACTCAACCACTGTAGTTATTATCCACTCTTCTTATTAATGTAGTCTTAAAGTGGGAGGCTTAGAAATAAAATGTGAGAAAGCAGGGTACGGTGCTCCTTCCCTAGTATGAGTACAGGTGTACAGGGAGTACAGGTGTACACGAAGTACACACACAATGACTATATTCTATTCTCAGAAAGTAAATATCGCTTATAATTATCTCTGTTAGATGAGTAATGTTAACTTAAATATATTGGATATATTTTCAAATGTTTGGTAATATGAGATGGTTCAGCTTAGACGGTAAATTAGGCTTACACCCACAGTAGTGGAGGGGGCGTGGCATACTGCCTAAGAGAGTAGGATATGTGTACGGGGAGGGAGGAGCCGACGACTGGTGTCAATCATGTGCTTAATATTATGAATCTTTAATATTTAAGCCTCATATAACGTCGCTGATGTTTATATAAAAGTTATGTAAAGTCAGATTAGTGATTTATTGCTTACGGTATAGCTTCACCAGACACGTACTCGTCTACAAGGTTAGGTCAAAGGTTAAATGATTAGTGATTTTACGTGAATATATGACCTGATCCTTCAACTTTCGACCGTTCAATATTATGGAGATTATTTACTGTCACTTAGTAAAGGTAATGTTAATGTTGTATTGAGCGGTACTTTGTGAGGCTTAAGTTGTGTTGAATGACAGGGATTAAATCGTCTAGTTTGTTGTATTAATTACATTTGATGAATATGGAGGTGGTGATTGGCATTTGACAGAGGTTGGTGTTACAGCGTGGGAGGTGGATCAAGGCTCACCCGTGCGTACCTTCAGCTGATACAAGTTAAAGGTAGACGTGTGTTGAGGTCCTCTGTGATGGAGGGACTCGCACACTCCACCATGTTCTCTACCACTGACTGTCCTCCTTTGCCCCGATGTTTCTACACATTAAACTCGTCACTCGAGACAGCGAAAAAAGGCCACTGAATGAACATATTAAAATTTCACTGGAAAAGTTCATGTTTTTTGGAAGTACCAATGCCGCAGTGACTGACATTTCAACAAGAGTCTTTCTCAGTCAGGTTGTGTGGGTGTGGAGGGCCGGAGGTACGTCGATTTCTAGCGATTTCATTGGCTGATAACTTTGTGGGCTGGGCCTTGGGATCCTTCAGTTATCAGCTTTGTTAACAAAGTGTAATTTCCCTGAGAGTGCCGGGAATGGGGCCTGTTCTGGTAAACTTAGTGTTAGCAGCCTGGCACCAACACTAACACTCCCAGATATCTCCTCCACACCGTCACCATCCTGACACACACTTGTAAAATGCTTTAAAATTACTGTGAATTATCTTAGTTCACAAGTTTGTAAATGTTGTAAATGTTTCTTGTGAATGGGGTTTGTAGTTAATTTATTGTGAGTTCTGTAAAGGCGTGAAGACAAAGAGTGTATTGAAATATAATAATAACGAGGTAGATATATTTAGATCAGTCCATCACGTGAAGACCTCGACCAGTACCACATATAGGCTGTGTGTCTGTCTGCTGTGTGGTCTTTGTCAAGATCTATATAACACAGGATACAGAAAGTTTCCTTATATCAGACATTTTAGACCTATGTGTATCTTTTTCTTTCCTCTCTAGTAAGTTTAAGTAAGATTATCACCCCTAGCTTATGTCACTTCATGATTAAACACCATAACCTAACCTAATTACCGTAGGAAGCGTTGGTATGTTTAATCACCTGATGAATTAAGCTGGGGTCACACACACACACACACACACACACACACACGTTACCATCTGCTTCCACCCGAGATCCTATGTCCGCGAATTGTTGCTCTACACCACAACTGCATCCAGCCCAGACGAACACGCACTGATCGCTACAAGAACAGGCCATTCCCCAACTATTATTAAAATTATCAACAACTCGTAGTTAACCAGTGGGTTCACTCCCTGCTAATCTACTTTTGTAATGTTACTGTGTTGAAATTCCCTGTTTAATAACCCTCTCCCCTTGACACTATATATGATACTTTTATCACTTATGTTACTTGTATATTATTTGCCAATCAAGTGACCCATTCCCCAATTATGTAGCTTTCATCTTCTCGGTTGACTGTACATTTTCATCCTTTTGGGCTAACATGTTCTCTCAATAAACTGTAAATTATTATTATTATTATAACTCACACTATGCTCCTCTCCTCCACACCTTTGTGCCAGAGACGAAAAGGAAAAAAAGATGAAACCTTAAAAAAATGGAGGTGTATCTGGTGAAGGATCCCGCCTCTCTCCTCCGGCTGCCTCAAGTTAAAAGTAATAATATAATTATCTCCTACTCGAGGAAGCTAGGGAGGATACGAGGAGAAAATATGTTACTTTACTCGAGGGCCAATTATCGTGGAGTGGGTGAGTGGGTGGTGGTGGTGAAGTGATGGTGGTGAGTGGGTGGTGGTGGTGAAGTGATGGTGGTGAGTGGGTGGTGGTAATGGGGTGTGGGTGGGTGATGGTGGTAAGTTGTGGGTGGGTGATGGTGGTGAGTGGGTGGTGGTAATGGGATGTGGGTGGGTGATAGTGGTAAGTTGTGGGTGGGTGATGGTGGTGAGTGGGTGGTGGTAATGGGGTGTGGGTGGGTGATGGTTGTGAGTGGGTGGTGGTGGTGGTAATGGGATGTGGGTGGGTGATGGTGGTGAGTGGGTGGTGGTAATGGGGTGTGGGTGGGTGATAGTGGTAAGTTGTGGGTGGGTGATGGTGGTGAGTGGGTGGTGGTAATGGGATGTGGGTGGGTGATGGTGGTAATTGATATTGTTTCTTTCACCAAACAGCGGCTGCAGTGAGTCACAGAGGGAATATATAACAGACCTCAGTGGTTATTGTGGCATTGGATGTTATAGACTATAAAGTATTTCTAATACATTGTGTACTCTTTTACACAGGAGTTGACTTATTCACGCCCGTGTGAGGGGTTTACTGTCAGTGTGAGGCCGTATGATTGGCCACACACTTTCCATTTAATGTTATTCATATCTGCATGGGAGGCATTCAAGTACATTGTGTGTTTAGTTCTGTTTTAGGGGAATCGACTTAACTATTAAGGGCAAAAAAGTGGACACAATCTTAATATATCAGCTATCTTGCCATCAGAAATAAAGTGCTGCTCCATATTGCACACACTGTATGCTGGATCTGTCTTTATTTTTTATTTTTTATTTATTTATTTTTTACATTCTAGGACGTAGTGTTGGAATATGGCCGTATGTCTGGACACACACTTTGCACTTAGTTTTGTTCACATCTCCTCTAGGGGCATACTGCCAGAGGTACTAGGATCCGAACCTAAGTCTAGCAGTTACAACATCTTGTAATCTAGTGATCTTGTTACGTGCTCGATATACATGTTTTATTTGATATATCTCATGAAGGTAAACAATGGATTTATTTGTGCCTGCCCGCACTCGCCTCCTTCCTTCATATTCATCAGCAAGTTCTTAACCGATTACAGTTTTAAGGGTTCCTTTTGACAGACCCAGATTGTATTCAACAGTGTCTTTGTTAGACGCGAGTTTGGCGAGGGCATCAACTCTGTCATGTTCTTTGATGCCTACTCGTATGTGAGAGCGTTCCACAACAGCTTGATCTTGACACCCCGGTCAATAAGGCACACATATTTGTGTCTGGCTTCAGAGACAAGTGCGTGACAACTAAGACAAGAGCGTCAAGGACAAGCGGTGAGGGTACAGAGCCAATGATGGTGTGACTGACAGTGACTTCAAAAAATTTAATGACTGTGAATATGGCATCAAATTTATTTGAAGATGGTAGTAGTGGTAGAAGACTGTAGGTGGTAGAGGTGGTGGTAGGGTGTGACTAGTGGTGGTGGTTGGTGCGGGCCTAGGTAGTAACGGTAGGGTGTGACTAGTGGTGGTGGTGGTAATGATGGAAGGGTGTGACTGGTGGTGGTGGCAATGATGGAAGGGTGTGACTGGTGGTGGTGGTGGTAGGGTGTGACTAGTGGTGGTGGTAATGATGGAAGGGTGTGACTAGTGCTGGTGGTAATGATGGAAGGGTGTGACTGGTGGTGGTAGCAATGGTAGGATGTGACTAGTGGTGGTGGTGGTAGCGATGGTAGGATGTGACTAGTGGTGGTGGTGGTAGTGATGGTAGGGTGTGACTAGTGGTGGTGGTGGTAGCGATGGTAGGATGTGACTAGTGGTAGTGGTGGTGGTGGTCGGTGTGGGCGGTGGTGGTGGCCGGGCAAGTGTGGGCGGGAGTAATCAATAGCAGTGGTGTACATGGGCAGGGCAGGAGGGACCACTTGACCCTGTTGAGCTTCCTCCCCTGTGGCGGTGTTGCTTCCCCTCCCATCACCACTACCACCATCACCACAGCCACCACTACCCACACCACCACAACAACTACCCACACCACCACCACAACTACCAGCACTACCATTACTACTTACACCATCACCACAACTACGACCTTCACTATAACACCACCCCCACCACCACCACCACTACCACAACTACCAGCACTACCATTACTACTTACACCATCACCACAACTACCACCTTCACTATAACACCACCCCCCACCAACACCACCACTACCACAGTATCAATAGATGAGTATCAGCTTGCAGTAAAATTTCAGCAGCAGCAGCAGGAAGCAGTAGAGCAACAGAGACAGCAGCAGTAGATATAACACGAACAACAATTTACACAATACGAGTAAAAAAAAAATCCCAAATATATGTGTGTGTAGTGCAGTACTGAGGGCAGGTTTAAGAGTATCATCTGGACTAACAAACGAAATAAAAACATGTCTTATACCTTGTTAGGTCGCCAGGTCCCGGGGGGTGGGCTACACTGCGAGGTCCTCTACGGGGGGCTAATTGTTGACTAAATTATACAGCCTTCGTGTGTACCTTAGCCCTGTGTTCTGGTGTAGAGGAGGGTGGCAGTGTCATGATGATGGTCGTATGTCTCTATTACGTGTCATTGTGTGGTGTGTCACTCAGTGTTACTGTAGCAAAAGGGGACGGAAAGGTCATCTGGCGAAGCTTCTACATTAACGCCCCGCTGGGTGATGGAGAGGAACGTCTGGCAAGGTTGATCGCTCGTGCTGGCAAAGTCGTAATGGTACGGTCGTCTTACAGTGGGATTCATATGGAAGTTGATTTTCAAGCAATAGGTGACGGTGGTGGGAACCTCTTGGCTGTGATATTATATACTAACCTAACCCCATTCCCCCACATAGCGTTAGGTTAGGTTAGGTTAGCGGTAGGGTGGATTAATCTTTAGGTGGGATAAGCTGGGGTGGAGATTCTTCAGGTGATACGAATTTTGCATACATTGTGATGGTGGTTAATGATAAGGTTTATACTGAGCGATGACCACCTTACTGCAGACCTGGTAGTGTGTGTGGAGGGTGACTGACATGATCATCTTAGTGCTGACATAAGACTACAACACATGTTACAGGAAAGAGAGAGAGAGAGAGAGAGAGAGAGAGAGAGAGAGAGAGAGAGAGAGAGTTAAAAAAGCAGGACAGACAACTTTCTAAGAATCTTGTGAAGGAAGTTTTCTTTGTGTATGTGCAGCTTAAGGAGAGAGAGAGAGAGAGAGAGAGAGAGAGAGAGAGAGAGAGAGAGAGAGTTAGTTGTGCTCAGTCATGGTTTCAAATAAGAGTTTCAACGTTGAGTCAGTGTCAGGGTGGTGGTATGACGAGAGAGAGAGAGAGAGAGAGAGAGAGAGAGAGAGAGAGAGAGAGAGAGAGACCCCCACACGTTGCTCCTGTGACGTGGGAGGGAGAGAGCCCCCCCACACCTCTCGCCACCTTGCTCCAGCAGGGCTTTTGTTTACCTTCTGATGTAAGAGTAAAGGTGATGATGGGAGGGAATTACATCACTGGTATATATATATATATGTGTGTGTGTGTGTGTGTGTGTGTGTGTGTGTTTGTGTGTGTGTGTGTGTGTGTGTGTGTGTGTGTTTAAGGTATTATCTTATTCGTACACAAAACTCCCCTCAAACAATAATAAATATCAATACTTTAAACAATAACTTTAATCGTCTCTACATCAAGTCTTCCTTAATATTTACCTTAACAATACAATAAAAAATAAACCTTTAAAATAATTACTGTAAACTCAACACAAAATACCAACTCCGGTATACCATTTGAATCCGTCTCTCTTAAGTAACACTATACTTCACTACAGTATTTACCTGGCCATATACATCACACTCGAGTACAACAAGACACTACAGGTTACATGGTTGGGCTCTGTGCGTGATGGCAGTGTCAACACAACGTTAACTTAAGAGTGATGTCATCCTCAATAATATACACAGTGTAAAGTTAGCGTTAAACATTTCAATCTGTATTTCTCAACACCTACATCAGCCTCCACACACACGCACACACACGCACGCACACGCACACACACACACACACGGACGCACACACACACACACACACACACTCTTTTCTCTTCCTCTCACTTCCAAACATTTCCTATCTGTGTATTCAGTTGTAAAAGGAATCACAAAAAAAAAAAATCACTGCCTCTCCCGCCATGCATTATCCTTCATTCCCTCTTTACTGTCTTACCCAAAGTGTTGTACTGTAGTTTACCTTCCCACTAACCAGACTACAAGGTGTTCCATACTCTGACGCTGTTAACCCCATTGGCTCTGGTGTCTATAGGAACTTGCGTACACTTTGCTTTTTCAATGTCCCGAACTCTCTCTCTCTCTCTCTCTCTCTCTCTCTCTCTCTCTCTCTCTCTCATATATCCCTCAGAGGACAAAATCCTTTTCATCGTGTTGTTAAGTGTGGGCGGGGTGTGTAGTGGTTCCCCCGGCAGGTGTGGAAGTACCGTTGTTTATCATCATTGAGGTGTAGGGAGTGGTAGGGTGTTGGGGTGGGGGCGGGGAGCTTCGGTGGTAGGTGGGGAAGTGATGGGGTCGGGTAGTTAGATGGGGGGGTCGGGGAAATGGGAGGTAGCTTTAGGGGTGGAAGTGGGGAGGGGAGGTCAGTTGACGTGCTGGGTTGCTTATGATTATTGCAAGAGGAGAGTCTGACCTCCCTCCCTCCCTCCGCTGATCATGATTAATTCAGGAGACCTTGGCCTCCCCCCCCCCCCCCTCCATCGTCTCCCTCCCTTTTGAAATCCTAAGGGACAGGTGAGGGATATAAAATGTCTGTGTCACCCTCAATGCAGAACCCTAATCCAACCCAACCCAACCCAAGCTAATCCAACCCAACCCAACCCAAGCTAATCCAACCCAAGCTAATCCAACCCAAGCTAATCCAACCCAACCCAAGCTAACCTAACCTAACCTACATAAGAAGAACAAGAATAAAACACCGCAAAACAAAAAAAATCAACATAACAATAAAAAATGAAAGTTCAGGGAAACGACATTTAAAACCTGTTTACATTATACTTAGTAGACAAAGGAGGATTACCTGAATATTCTGCACCTCAGCTTATTCCACCTTAAGATTAACCACCCTAGTGTTGTTCGGGGGGAGGGATGAGGTTAGGTTAGGTTAGCGTTAGGATAGGTTAGGTTAGGTTAGCGTTAGAGGTTAGCGTTAGGATAGGTTAGGTTAGGTTAGCGTTAGGATAGGTTAGGTTAGATTGGTTCGGTTAAGTTAGGTTAGTTAGGTTAGGTTAGGTTAGGTTAGATTGGTTAGGTTAAGTTAGGTTAGTTAGGTTAGGTTAGGTTAGATTGGTTAGGTTAGATTGGTTAGGTTAAGTTAGGTTAGTTAGGGTTAGCGTTAGGATAGGTTAGGTTAGATTGGTTAGGTTAAGTTAGGTTAGTTAGGTTAGGTTAGCGCTAGGATAGGTTAGGCTAGGTTAGGTTAAGTTAGGTTAAGTTAGGTTAGTTAGTTTAGGGTGATTAGCCTTTAGATGTGAAATATACTGGGGTGGTGATTCTTCAGGTGATACCCGAGACGCCATCATCACAACGATCTGTAACTACCAGTCATATTTGGGTTAAGATCTCAATGACCATCACCTTTTAGTCTCTGTAAACTTCTTGTTAATGAGTGTTGAAAGATATAATTAATTGTATATATGTATTAAAAAACAAAACATGAATAACGTTGAATTATTCTTTGATGGATCGCTTTAAAAGGTTATTAATAAACATCCCTCAGTTCAGAAAAAAAAAAACACACACATAAATAAAAACATTCATCAGTCAGGTAAGGAAACACGGGGGCATTAGGTTGATTAAACGCTGCTCCAAAAATATAAATATAAACTCAGGTAAATTTAAAATCATCTCTTGCATGGTGGGAGTTTTACAGGTTTTGTCTCACCGCCCTCCCCACCTCTCCTTCCCCCCTCTCCCCACCTCTCCTCTCCCCCCTCCATCACCACCACTCCCTCAACCTGAACCTGCTGTTGGTACTGGTACAGGTGTGTCTTATACCTGCCACTCCAGGTATCCGGCTCCAACTTATTAATTCTGGGGAGGGGGGGGGGGGGATGAGAAGGTAAATGACTCGTAAAATGAATTAACCGGAATAACTTAGGAATCATTTTAAAATAGATTCAACTTGTGTCACCTGTAGTGTATTCGTTTAACAACCAGTGTGATGTATCGTGATCAATAGATAGTTTAAATACATGAGGTTAGTAGTTGTAGTTGTTGTTGTATTTGTTGTTGTAGTAGAAGTAGTAATAGTAGTTGTTGTAGTTGTTGTATTTGTTATTGTAGTAGTAGTAGTAGTAGTAGATTTTCGGCTAATGGTGATATGATTGTACTGATTATCCGCCCGTCCTGGAAAAATAAAAATCATCCGTCCAGCTGAGGCGACTTGAGTGAGAGTCAACCACTAGACACCAAATACTTACCGTGAACTTTTTGTCAATGTCTAAATTTTTTAAACATTACCTGTATGTCAAGTTTGTTTTTTAGTGTTAAACAAGTTGGGTGTTTCTTGATAACGTTAGGTGTTCTTGCATTCCCGTTAGACAGGTGTTAAATCCCGTTAGAATGGTCCTGTTGTAATATTAATCCGTTAGAATGGTGTTAATCCCCGTTAGAATGGTGTTAATCCCGTTAGAATGGTGTTAATCCCCGTTAGAATGGTCCTGTTGTAATATTAATCCGTTAGACAGTTGTTAATCTCCGTTAGAATAGTGTTAATCCCCGTTAGAATGGTGTTAATCCTCGTTAGAATGGTATTAATCCCCGTTAGAATGGTGTTAATCCCCGTTAGAATGGTGTTAATCTCCGTTAGAATGGTGTTAATCCCCGTTAGAATGGTATTAATCCCCGTTAGAATGGTATTAATCTCCGTTAGAATGGTGTTAATCTCCGTTAGAATGGTGTTAATCCCCGTTAGAATGGTATTAATCCCCTTTAGAATGGTGATAGTCTGAGGCTTCTTCAGTGAGCGGTTTTGAGTAACGAGACAAGAGGCGCCACCTACAGTAGTGTGTATCCAGTCACCAGGTCCATCGTCCAACCACCCTAATCCAGGTCATGTGGTGGGCGGCGTCAAGGTGGGTCTCGAGACAGGTCACTGGTGGAGGTGGATGGGTGGATGTGGGTGTCTGGAGAGGAGGTGGATGTCCGGTGGTGGAAGTGGGTGTTTGGTGGAGGATGTGGGTGGTTGGTGTTGGTGGAGGTGGGTGTTTGGTGGTGAAGGTAGGTGTCTGGTGGTGGAGGTAGGTGTGTTTGGTGGTGATGGAGGTGAGTGGAAGAGGTAGAGGCTGGGTAGTGGTGTTGGTGGTGGCAGTACCTGTAATCAACACACCAGGTGATTGAGGGATAAACAGACACCATTCTACACCTTGAATTACTCTCTCCCTGTTAACGTGTCGAGTGACTAATGTTACGTCACCTGAGAATACTTGGGTGTAGGAAGATGGGTGGATGGATGGGTGGGTGGGTGGGTGGATGGATTGGTCTGTGCCTCTGGTGGTATTTGGCAACACTGTTAAATTATATAATACGAGAAAAATAAGCCAAATCGATAATTAATTTCCAGGGTTAATTTGTGACGAAGGAGCCGAGTCTTGTTGAATTATATATGTGTGAAATATTATTAAGGTTAGGTTAGGTTAGGTTAGGTTAGGTTAGGTTAGGAGTTTTAGATAATTTATTCTGCTCTGACCTCATTCTAAGACAAGCTGAGTGTGTGTGGTGAAGTGACGGTAGAGGAGGAAATATATCAACATGGTGGTGAAGTCAGACAAGTATTGATCTGTGGTAGAGGTGAGCAGCGTCAGGTAGAGAAAGCAACACCTGTAATAATGAAGTGCTATGTAGGCTACTGGAGGACCACTACTGTGTGTGTGGAGGGGGGGAGGATTAGGGAGGAGGGGTTCGTCAGGGAGGAGGGATGAGGGGGAAGGGTGTAGTATTAGTAAGGGGGTGAGGGGGAGGGTAGTATCAGTAAGGGGGATGTGAGGGGATTAAGTTATGTTAGGGAGAATGTGAGGGGGGTAAGGGGGGTAGAAGGAGTATGTCAAGGAGGGGGGGGGGGCGCGGGAGAGGTGCGGTGGGGATTGGGGAGTTGGGGGGGGGGGAGGTGCATCAGTGGAGATACGATGGATTTTATGGGAGGTTAGTGTCATCCTGCACCAAGGTCACTACAACTGGACGGTGGGGGGGAAGGAGGGAGGGGAGGAGGGAGGGGCAATTTATGATTGGTCAATGAAGCTAACACGGTGGTGGAGGGGGAGGGGTGGGGGTTGGTTGGTTGGTGTTGGTAGGGGAGGAGGATGATGGTAGTGGGGAGTTGGTTGGTAGGGGTTAGGAAGACGTAAATCAGAGAGCGAGGAAGAGGAAGAGGAGGAGCTGAGAATGAATATTAATGTTTGCCAGGAGAGAAAGGCAAAGGCGAGGCGAGAGGAGACTTAAGGCACACACAGTGATGGCTCTTGAGGTAAATAAAGATGGCGTCGTCACAGTGATTCATGTATACCGCTATTTACATCAGATTAATTAACAAGACAGGAGGGCGAGTCATGTATACGTGAACAAAAATATCCACAAGAGAGAGAGATAGAGAAAGAGAGAGAAAAAAGAGATGAAGACGGCCACCTTTAAGCTCGCGGTATGAGAGGCGCTGGAGCGACTTTCTGTCCATTCAACTTTAGGGCCGCGTTCCCGCTCGCTCATTGGCTGACGCGGGTGTGTGGGTGTACAACCTCCAGCTCTCAATGGGCCAGCTTGTTTCATTCACCTACCTGCGCCCTGCTGCTGTGTACGGGGGGGGAGGGGGCGTGTTGAGCTACAGGGGGAGTTGGGGAAGGGGGAGGGGGGTTGGTGGTGAGTGGAAGGGGAGTGTTGAGCTGCCGGGGGGGGGGAGGATTGGGGCTGAGGGGGAGGGTGAGTGGGAAGGGGGGCATTAAGCAGAGGGAGGGTTGGGGGTGAGGGGTAGAGGGGAGGTAGACGTGAGGGGGGTCGCTTATAATTGGGGAGTTAGAGTGAGGTATGAGGAGGATGAGAGGTGAGAGAGGAGGATGAGAGGTGAGAGAGGAGAGAGGAGAATGAGAGGTGAGAGAGGAGGATGAGAGGTGAGAGAGGAGGATGAGAGGTGAGAGAGGAGGATGAGAGGTGAAAGAGGAGGGTGAGAGGTGAGAGAGGAGGATGAGAGGTGAAAGAGGAGGGTGAGAGAGGAGGATGAGAGGTGAGAGAGGAGGAGCAGAATATATAATGAGAGGAAGCAACTATTTATGGTGCTTTGAGGAAGGGTATCTCATAATATGTTGGAGGGGGGAGTCGTCATATGTTGGAGGGGGGGTCGTCATATGTTGGAGGGGGGGAGTCGTCATATGTTGGAGGGGGGGAGTCGTCATATGTTGGAGGGGGGGTCGTCATATGTTGGAGAGGGGGAGTCGTCATATGTTGGAGGGGGGGTCGTCATATGTTGGAGGGGGGGAGTCGTCATATGTTGGAGGGGGGGTCGTCATATGTTGGAGGGGAGGAAGATGAGAAGGGAGAAGTTGGGGGGGGGGGGCATCAGATTGAGGGTGTAGAACGGTGAGTGATCTGCGGTAGAGGGTGAGGGAAGGAGTGAGAGGGAAGTGAGGGGACCTATGGTAGAGGGTGAGGGGAGGAGTGAGGAGACCTATGGTAGAGGGCGAGGGGGGGAGTGAGGGGGAAGTGAGGGGACCTATGGTAGAGGGTGATGGGAGGAGTGAGAGGGAAGTGAGGGGACCTATGATAGAGGGTGAGGGGAGGAGTGAGGGGGAAGTGAGGGGACCTATGGTAGAGGGTGAGGGGAGGAGAGAGGGAAGTGTTGGGACCTATGGTAGAGGGTGAAGGTTGGTTCAGCTCAGTGGGGGGTGGATCGACCGTGACCTTAACATAGTTTGTCCTTCTGATCTAAACACACACACACACACACACACACACACACATATTAGTGGGTGTGTGGAGAATGTGATGAAGGGTGTAGCCGTTGTGGACAGTGAGGTAGGCGTGGGAAGGGGGTTTGTTTATATACTTAGTTCAACACAGAGAGAATGACGCCACGTAAGGAGTAGCTCAGGTGATAGACTCTGGCTGCCGCGCCTCCCGCAAGGACACTCACCCACTCCTCCTCACTCCCTGTATATTACGACAAAACAACGGAGCACATCAAGATTAGCGCCCCCCCCCCCTCCCCCCTCCCTCCCTCCCTCCCCCTCCAGCCAGCTTATTTCACCCGATAATTAAACACCTTAACGTTACTTGGGGGGGGGGGGGGAGGGCGGGGGGGGTTACATTAGGTTAGGTTAGGTTACGTCAGGCCTTTAAGCCATTTTGCATTAGATTGTATGTTATAGTGTGTTAGAATATGTTAATTTTTGTTATGTTAATGTTAAAGTGAGTCAAAATAATTATTGATTTACCTTACCTTTTTTCTTCCTATTGTGTGAACTGAGATTATTCAAGAGATTTAGTGGCATAATTTTGTAAGTTTTAATTAATTTTTATTCTATTTTTACGAATTAATTTTTGGCTTATCGTTCAGGTAAACACATTCTCTTTGTTCATTCCCTGTCTCTCACCTATACGTCACCCCTCACTCTCTCCCCTCATTCCGTCATTATTTTTCCCCTCTTTCATTCCCTTCCTCACTCTTTCTTCCCTTAATCTGACTGTCCCCTCTCACTCCCTTATTTTCCCCTCCCTGCCCCCTTCACTCCCCCCTTCATCCTCCCCTCTCTCCCCCCTCTCTCCTCCACATTCTTCCCTCTGCCCAAAACCTCTTCCCTCTCTCCGCCCCTCTTAACTCCCTCACTCTCACCTCTCCCCGTCCCCACTAACTCCCCCCCCCCCACTCTCCACCTCCCTTCTTAATTCCCTCACTCTCCCTTCCCCACCCTTTTCCCCTCTTAACTCTGTCACTCTCCCCTCCCCACCCTTTTCCTCTCTTAACTCCCTCACTCTCCCCTCTTAGCTCCCCCACTCCAACTCCCCCCACTCCCCACCCCTCTTTCCATCCTCTCTCCCCACTCTCTTCTCTCCATCCCCTTTAACTCCCCTCTCCCCTCTCAACTCCCCTCTCCCCTGGTAACTCCCCTACCGGATGTGTTCGACTATGGTGCATCCCTCAACACAGTATGGCCACAGGTTGTCCCTCTGACTCGTCACTGTCGCCTCACCTCACACCCCGACCATCACACCTCACCAGGGGTCAGAGTTTACCTGGACTTTGTACGTTAATTATACCGGATCACCTGAAGATTAGAACTCAACCCCACCCCAGTCAGTCAGTCAGCCATGCAGTAGTTCAGTTCGTTCAGTTAGTCAGTCAGTCAGTCAATTAGATCAGCCGTAATAGGTTTTCATGGAGCTGACTCACACATTTAAAATATTCATGGTAGGTGGATATAACATTTTCCTTCCTTCCCCCTCACCTCACCTTCCCCCTCACCCCATCTTCCCTCTCAACTTACCTTCCCTCTCACCTCATCTTCCTTCTCACCTCACCTTCCCTCTCACATCACCTTTCTTTTATTTCTGTATCATTTCCCCTTTCTCTCTCCACCCGTCTCCCCTTCTCGCACCTCGCCTTTGTCCTCCCGCCATCGTCTCTTACCTCAGTTTCCTTATGCCTCTCTTCGTTCTCTCGCTCTCTCTCTCTCTCTCTCTCTCTCTCTGTCGCTATCTCTTTATTTCTCTTACACTTCCATTTCCTTCTTTTACCCCGTCCCTCTCCCCCTCCTTCCTTCTTATTCATTTTCTCTCCCTCCTCACCCCATCCCTCCCCTCCTCCCACTCTCTCTCCCTCTTTTCCCTCTCCATTACACCTACATACTCATTTACCCCCCCTCCCTCCCTCCCTCATCACCCTCTCCATCTGCAGTACTTAGCCACACCTCCTCCCTCTCCCCCCCCCCTCTCCTGAACAACACCACCTCTCCCTCCTACGCCCTTTCACCTCTTTTACTAAATAATCCCCGGGCTCTCTTTCTCCCTCTCCTGTTCCCCACTCCTCTTCCCCTCTTCTCCCTCTCACCTTCACCTCTCTCTCTCTCCCCCCTCTCCGTCCCCTCCTCTGCCTCGTAGCCCTTGTCGTGTTGGGAGTCTCAGAGGTTCTGTACCATAATTTTTATCACCTCACACCTGTAAAGAAAACGTACAAACATTAGGTAGAGTCTCAGTAATATTGGGGTGCCATTTTGGATGTGATTTTAATACTGTATTTCGTTATGCAGTTAATCATTTACACGTGTTGAAATTTTATTACGTATTTATCGGTACAGACTTGGAATATTGATTTTTGGAGAATTTAATTTACGAATTGGAGAGTTTAATCCAACTTGGAGAATTTAACCAACCCAATTGACTAAATAAAACATGGTGGGATGCTGCCGTAGACTGGTGGTGGGCGACCCGACTGTATCACGCCAACCATGACAGATCACTACCACTGGCTGAAGGCGGGAAAACGTTCGCCTGGCGTAGCTGACATAAGTGCTTCATTGCTGCATGGAGATAAGCGCCTGGAGATATTGACTGCTCGTGCTGGCGCTGTCTTTGTGTTGTACAGACCTGCAGTCTCTCCCTCCAGGTGGTGTATAGTGTCCTTCAGGTTATACCCCGCACCTCCCCCCCACCCCTACCTCCCATCTCCACCTCAACTCACCCCCACCCATCTCAACCTCCACCTTTACCCTCCCTCCCTCCCTCACATACCCCAACCCTCCCTCACATACCCCCACCCTACACACACGTACACACACACACGCTCGCACACACTCACACAGACATGAACAAAAGCTCGTGTAAATGTCAGAGACTGAAGTGCTGGAACATGTACAGTACCCCGAACTGCCCACAGATGGCGCTGTGTATCATCTGGGTTGGGTACAGTTTCTAACAGGAGTTCAGGGTTTTAGGGGTGTACACTGAGTTTTGTTCGTGGTTGTTCAGGGTTTTATTTACTCTTGTCGTTCATCAGTTCTTCGTCTGGCGCACACCGACAGTAACTGGTGAAAAGGACGTTAACAGTCGTTGTAATTGTGTCATATTTACGACTGGCAGTGGGCGGAAACTGGGCCCCAAATGGCTGTCCACACCGCCCTGCCAACCGTATAAAGTTAAACTAAATAGTCTTTTATTGAAAATTTTCCCGGGAAAGTCATCGTCCCTCTGAAATTTCCTCGTGGGGGATCTGTCTGAACCTGGGGAAGTTAACTAAAATCCGACAATAAATGCGAGGGAATGTGAACAAAGTAGTATTTATTATGTATTTCCTGGAATAGGTAATTATACCCTTATATACGTTTGTGGTCGTAATTTAAACATTATAAGTTAACTCACAGAGGAACACTGGGAGAAGCCAAGGGGGGGGGGGGATCTTACTCTTAATTCGTCAGTAATAAAAAAAAAGTCTCGCCCTTAGAATGGTTCATGTTCCGAGAGTGTTCAAAGTAAAGAATTACAAAATAAACACAGAGCGGTCCTCCAGCACGGTCACGGACGGCACGCACACACACACACACACCTTCCCTGGTGAGTCGTGGCCGTCTGACACGCACCTCAAACACACCTGTGTATCGATTGCACAACACCACTTTATTGTGTATCAAGGAGAATGGGTTGTGTTGTGGTGGTTGTGGTTGTAAAAGTAGTGTGACCTACTGTTGGTTGTGTGGTGGTTGTGAGTGTAGTGTGACCTACTGATGGTTGTGTAGTGGTTGTGGTTGTGGGTGCAGTGTGACCTACTGTTGGTTGTGTGGTGGTTGTGAGTGTAGTGTGACCTACTGTTGGTTGTGTGGTGGTTGTGAGTGTAGTGTGACCTACTGTTGGTTGTGTGGTGGTTGTGAGTGTAGTGTGACCTACTGTTGGTTGTGTTGTTATAGTGATGGTATTGACTGTGGCCTTTTCGTGCTTCTGAGGTGGTGTTTGTTGTGTGTGTGTGGTCATAATTGTGGCTCACTTGTGTTTGTGTGATGGTCTTTGTTGTCTGATAGTGTTTGTTGGTGCGACCTATTTTTTGCGTGTGTGGTTGTGATTCTGGCTTAGTTATGCTTGTACTAGGACTGTCAATAATAAACAAACAAACAAACAAGGAAGGAAGGAAGAGAGAGAGGGAAGGATCCATTAATATTTAGATGTACATAAACACCAAAAGAAAATGCAAGGTAACATGCAACAAAGAATGAGAGAGACAGTGAGACATGACGCTATAATCTATTGCAGTTCCCGACAGAGAAACACACACACACACACACACACACACACACGAGACAGAGAACAACAGCGGGGTGTGGATGGTTATTGCTGTGGGAGGTGAGCCAAGTGAACCATTCCCTTGCTAAAATGTATCCAGAATTACCCGGGGATCACATCACCCCTCTCCCCCCAGGGCTTCACCACATCACCCCTCACCTCCCAGGGCTTCATCACATCACCCCTCTCCCCCCAGGGCTTCATCACATCACCCCTCTCCCCCCAGGGCTTCACCACATCACCCCTCTCCCCCCAGGGCTTCACCACATCACCCCTCTCCCCCCAGGGCTTCATCACATCACCCCTCTCCCCCCAGGGCTTCATCACATCACCCCTCACCTCCCGGGGCTTCATCTACCGCTTCGGAAAGACTATAAGTTTCCTGACCTCTGGTGGTATCATGTGTGTGTGTGGCCCCTGACAGCGCCTCCCCCAGTGTGTCTTAAAGATGTAGACCACCTCCTATAGTGTGTCTCCTTGTCCTCCTATAGTGTGTCTCCTTGTCCTCCTATAGTGTGTCTCCTTGTCCTCCTATAGTGTGTCTCCTTGTCCTCCTATAGTGTATCTCCTTGTCCTCCTATAGTGTATCTCCTCGTCCTCCTATAGTGTATCTCCTTGTCCTCCTATAGTGTGTCTCCTTGTCCTCCTATAGTGTATCTCCTTGTCCTCCTATAGTGTGTCTCTTTGTCCTCCTATAGTGTATCTCCTTGTCCTCCTATAGTGTATCTCCTTGTCCTCCTATAGTGTATCTCCTTGTCCTCCTATAGTGCATCTCCTTGTCCTCCTATAGTGTATCTCCTTGTCCTCCTATAGTGTATCTCCTCGTCCTCCTATGGTGTATATCGTCCTCCTATGGTGTATATCGTCCTCCTATGGTGTATATCGTCCTCCTATGGTGTATATCGTCCTCCTATGGTTATATCGTCCTCCTATGGTGTATATCGTCCTCCTATGGTGTATATCGTCCTCCCATGGTGTATTTCACAAGATGTAGACGACTTAACGTTATCATTGAGTCACATAATCTTAGTTTCGTCAAGGAACATTTCTTGTTCTTCACCCTGACCTTAACTCTGTCACGAGGGACTTGTAAATTACCTGTGCACATAGTGTTGCATGTTGCCTCTGTACACATTGCTACCTTTGCCTGTGTGCACGATAATGTTTAACCTGTTTACACATATTTTAGCTGTGTATGCATTTATATTTTCCATGTGGTGATTTGTGGTATAATGGTCAGCTTGCTCCCCGCCTCAAGCGAGTCGTCCAGGGTTCGAATCCCAGGCAGGGTGATACTATGGGATTTTTTTTACGTCATTTGCCTCTGTCTACCCAGCAGTAATTGGGAACCTGGATGTTAATTGATTTTCGGATCGTGTTCCGGGGTAATGGTTAGCCAGTGCAGTTGGCGAGTTGTCCGGTCTTCTAGGATTATTCCTTGATACTTAGGGTGTGGTTGTTGTGTTGGTGACAGCTTCTACACGTTAGGCAAATTCATACCTTGGTGGCCCTAGGACCAGCCATTCACCAACACGAGCGGCAATCAGTATTGATACAATACATATTTTACATGTGTGTGTAATGTTGCACATTACCTATGTACACAGTTACATGTTACCTGTGTACACCATTACATGTTACCTGTGTACACTATTACCTGTTACCTGTATACATAGTTACATATTATCTCTGTACACACGAATACATGTTACATGTGTACACACAAATACAAAATAAATGTGTACATTCACGCTTCAGCATTATTTTTCACTCCCCGTTTAATGCTCCACTTCTATCTCTTCACTCTTGACAAAGCGTCTCCCCAGCTGTCAATACCACGCCAGGCCGCCCCCCATGACGTGACCCTCCACACTTCATCATGCCTCACATGTGAACGTCTCCAATCACACACAGTTTCTAATATCTTTCCGTAAATCTTTCTTGACGTGTATTTGTTGCTACGTCAGATAATAGTGACTTTTACGAGCTTGTGTATATATTGCTGTTGTTCGTGTGCGTTGTTATCATGACCGTGTGGCCTTACCTGTACCTCAACGTTGTGTAGTGAACTCCCATAATTCATCATAGTTGCCTTGAAACTATACGTGATGCATTATTACAGTCCTGTACTCATGACAATACTCCCTGTACTGTAATGGAAATCAGTCTGGGTTTCAGTGGCTGCCTTGCCTATACCTCGGTGCTGTGCGTTATGAACTGGTCTTGTGATTCCCGTGTATCTTTCTTTCACGTTCACAGTTCATGTTGATGTAAGTTATCTCTTGGTACTCTAAAAACATTTGGAGTTAACTAAAGAAAGTATGAGAGAGGATCTTGGTGATAAATGAGAGGGTACAGTTGAGATAGTCGTTAGAAGGAATTGAGGAGGACGAGTATTATCCAGTAATGCCGGTGTATAACTTTCACTTCCGGTATCCAGAAAAAACTAACGATTTCTAATATTGTAAATCAGATAAAAAAAAAAAGAAGAAAACCTCACCCAATACCAGACTCGGAAGTTACAGGAACTAACTTACCAAGTCTTCTCCTACATACAAAGTCCATTTCCTTCTTTCTTCTGCCTGATATAAACATCTTACCTCCGCGACTCCACCAGTCTGGGCACAGTTAACTTCCTTCAGTATTAACTTATAACAGCAAACCTACACAACTGTTTTGCTTCTCTTTCTTACACAGACTTGTTGATGCTCTTGAGAACACAGGATTCCAATCACCCCAGTTACTCTTAAAACGGGATACTGAAGTTTGTTGTACACTTACCTTTATTGTTTACAAGTATTATTATTGTCCCAGCCAGCCTTTATGTTCTGCTCCAGTATAATATAATAAACTTACTGTTACCTTACTGTTCTAGTTCTTTATATTCCAGTTGCAGATTATAATTTTTAGTGTGCTCGCGCGCGCACACACACACACACACACACACACACACACACACACACACACACACACACACACTTACATGTTCCAGACACGAATCATTCCAGCACAGGCTTCCATCAAACTTTTGTTCCAATACGAGCTCCGTCCTTTAGTATTCGAGACACTAGTCATTCCAGACAGGCCTCCAGCTCTCGTATTCCAGACACAAGCCGTCTTCCGTCCTCTTTTCTTTCCCGGCACAACCTCCCAGCGCCTCCTTGACAGCTGGGAACTGCCAAGTCTGTGTCATCACCTGCCTGACACAGCACGTGCCTCAACAGCTGCACAAACACCATTAACACAGCCCATTTTCTCGCTGCCATCCTCGAGTGCCGGCATCGTCCTCCACCACGGTCCTCCCTCTTCTGTCTGCTGCTCAGGGTGACGCGCGCCGGCCGTGTCGGGGGTGACCAGCCTGTGGTTTCTGGTGCTGTGACTGAAGGAGCATTGGTTTCTCGTGTTGTTACGGAAGGAGCATTGGTTTCTAGTGTTGTGACGGAAGGAGCATTGGTTTCTCGTGTTGTTACGGAAGGAGCATTGGTTTCTAGTGTTGTGACGGAAGGAGCATTGGTTTCTAGTGTTGTGACGGAAGGAGCATTGGTTTCTAGTGTTGTGACGGAAGGAGCATTGTTCTCTAGATCTGTGACGGAAGGAGCATTGTTCTCTAGATCTGTGACGGGAGGAGCATTGTTTTCTCGTTCTGTGATGAAAGATCCAAGATGATAACTGTATTGAGTCCAGATCCAGAATGATAACTATATTGAGTCCAGATCCAGAATGATAATTATTGAGTCCCGAAAGATAACTCTATTGAGTCCAGAATGAAAACTATTGAGTCCAGAATGATAATTGTATTGAGTCAAGACCCAGAAAGATAATTCTTTTGAGTCCAGATCCAGAATGATAACTGTATTGAGTCCAGATCCAGAATGATACCTGTACAGAGGGAAGCAATAACCTCTGCTTCAAAGATACTTATCAGAACACGACGTTGACCCGCCGCCCGTCCGACCTTATTGTCTCAGGCTTTATTGTCGGCTTTTGTTCAGTAACTAAGACACACACACACACACACACACACACACACTATCTTACCTAGAAAGATTTGTAATGCGTTTTTGAAGTCTAACCTAACCTAACTTAATCTAACCTAACCACCTCCTCCTCAGGTAACCTTAAAGGTGTTTAATCATCAGGTGAAATAAAACTAGGTAATTAATCATCAGGTAATTCACTTTTCATGACTGTCTTATCCATTCTATAATAAGAGGTATTGGAAAGTGAAGGAAATGTATTGGGAAGTGAACGAAATGTATTGGAAGGTGAACGAAATGTATTGAGAAGTGAACGTTTGGGAGTTAATACATTTTGTCGCTAAACTTGTGACATTGTATAATAATATATTAGGAAATAATGTATTTGGTGTTTTTGTACTACTAGTGAAGCAGTGTGTGTGTACTTTATCCTCTTCACCACTCCGATTTTTGTTTTTTATAGAAAGAAAGAAAGAAAAAAACAAACAAACAATCACACAAACAAAGGTACAAAGAGAGAGAGAGAGAGAGAGAGAGAGAGAGAGAGAGAGAGAGAGAGAGAGATTAACTGCAGTAAGAACCAACCAGAATTCAAAACAATAAGACGGAACAAGAGCAATGGGTTATAAGGGAAGGTATCGCCAGCAGGTCACGCGCGCGCAAAATTTGGCCGCCTGTAGACACAACATGGTGGTCCCTCGACACAGCTGCTGTTGAACACTGTGACGAGAGTGTTTTGTTTTTTTGTTTTCCTCTCATAATTCTAACTCAGTGCACCTGTTGGAAGGAGGGGTGGGGTGGGGTGGAGTGGAGTGGGGTGGGAGGTGTTGGCAAATGTGTCCACCAGATGTCGTGTATTCAATTGTATAAACAGCATCCAGTTGGGGTCGAGAGGAGGAGGAGGAGTAGGAGGAGAAGTATAAGGAACAAGCGCTTGTCATTTATTTTAATGTTGTGATCATGGACGGTGAAAAGATTCGAACCTTTATACTTGTTACAATTCTTAGTAGTTGATTGAATTTACAGATCAAACACTATCCTCCACACACACATCATGGATACGGCTGTGTTCTCTCTTCCGAAATTGGTTGTTATGATGGCGCATCTTTTCAGGAAATGCTCTCAGTGGACCCAAACGTACAATAGAGAGGAAATGATAGCCGGGGATTTAGGCCTAGCGAGAGAGAGAGAGTAAGCGTTATACTGAGGTGAATGGCGGGGAAAACAGACTATGGATATAAGAGGTAAAGTGAATCTATTAAACCCATGAGAGTGTCTGCCATCGTCGTGTTCCCGCTAGTGGGTTATGGAGACCGAATAGTGGAGTGGGGGTGTGGTGGAGTAGGTTGGGGGTGTGGTGGGGTTGGTTGGGGGTGTGGTGGGGTTGGTTGGAGCGTGATAGGGTGGAGGGCGTCGTGGTGGGGTGCATGGTTGGTAGGGGGCGCGTGGTAGGGTGACTAAAGTAAGGTACACCTCACACTCCTCACTTAGCATGACTCTTGACGACTGAAGAATGAGTAACGTGGAGGACTCTCATAGGTTGTCAGTCAAGAGTTTTTTTTTAAACTTTAATTATTTCGGTGGTGATTGATATTACCGTCATTTTCAATACCTGTTGATGTAGGCTACTGTCATCACACAATACCTGTTGATGTAGGCTACTGTCATCACACAATACCTGTTGATGTAGGCTACTGTCATCACACAATACCTGTTGATGTAGGCTACTGTCATCACACAATACCTGTTGATGTAGGCTACTGTCACACACAATACCTGTTGATGTAGGCTACTGTCAACACACAATACCTGTTGATGTAGGCTACTGTCAACACAATACCTGTTGATGTAGGCTACTGTCAACACAATACCTGTTGATGTAGGCTACTGTCATCACACAATACCTGTTGATGTAGGCTACTGTCAACACATAATACCTGTTGATGTAGGCTACTGTCAGCACACAATACCTGTTGATGTAGGCTACTGTCAACACACAATAACTGTTGATGTAGGCTACTGTCAACACACAATAACTATTGATGTAGGCTACTGTCAATACAATACCTGTTAATGAAAGCTACTGTCAACTACTAACAACAATACTGTCAGCCAATGAGAATTTAGCAGACCAGTATGACATACAGCGACAGTGGTGTAAGTTGTTAAAACAAGCAATTCGAAGTTTGTTGTGATCATCCGTAGTTGAGAATCGGGTCCTCGTCTGTTTTTCTGGGAGGAGAAAGAGAGAGAGAGAGAGAGAGAGAGAGAGAGAGAGAGAGAGAGAGAGAGAGAGAATAATATATAGGCTGGCCTCTTCTTCTTTAACCAGGAAGAGTCGCGGTCATCTGTGTAGGTCGACCTCAGGGGTTCTAAGGATCACCAGGTCGAGAATAGTAATGTCTCTCCTTAATTTTGGTCACGAAAAGATGTGGTTTGGCAGGATGGGTTAGGTTAGGTTTTTAGGTTTTTATCTTTTTTCAAGTTTTGTATAATCAGTTATCTAATGTTTTTGTTTATTCTCTATAATGTTTCTTAATTGCTTGTTCTCTCTTGGGGTCTAATATTTTGTTTTGTATCGTGAAGTTATGACCACCCTCCCTCCCCCCCTCGATTGTTTCACCTGGTAATTTATGATCACCCTAACAATACCTGGTTAGTTTAGGTTAGGTTAGGTGTTTAAATGCGTAGCCTAGGTTGATAAATACACGAATTATCAACAATTAAATGTATAAGCACACCTGAGCACCAATAATAAGCTTCCCACAGGTAACGTCAACTGGCCTGATGCTCGACATAAATAACCCGCCCTAATACTCTTACCTGAAGGAGGAGCTCTTTGTCTACACCACAAATACATTTTACGTGAATATTAGACCATGATTGATAATGAAATTTTTTTGAAGCAGTGACGCGTCTTTGATTTTCTAGGGGAACTTCTGTAATGTTGATAACCGAGTCATTTATTAGTTACTTTTAGAAATTGTTGAATCTCGTGAACATAAGGAACCTTCGATTATTTCACCTGATGATTAAACACCTTAATGCTAACCTAACCTAACCTAACCTAACCTTACCTAACCCTATTGCTAATAAGCTGAAGACAAGAGGATGTTAGGTTGCTTGTGTTGTTAGTGTGATCGTCGTTTTAGTTGTGACGGGAGAGGCTTGGATGATGCCAGTTAAGTTCTTTTTTTTTAGTATCTGATATTTTTCTTCGTCAACTTTGTCTTCATCTAATTTATTCTCGATTATTTTTTCTCCTTTTTTCCACAGTTTTTTTCGGTCAGTTTTCATTATATTATCATTTTCCTGTAAATTATAATTAGATTTGCGTGATATTGTCGTGACTATTATTTTAATGCTGCTTCCTCTTTTCCGTGTTGTTATCGTCCCCATCCTGTTGTGTTCACCCTGCTCCCCGCATGCACATACAGGGGGTACGGGAGGGGGTGGGATTCAGGGAGGGTAGGATTGGAGCATGATCAAGGAGTGTGCCTATGCACATAAGCAGGACTTTCCCATGGTTGTAAAGTGTCTTAACTGTGGGAGGAAGTGTCGTGCCTGCAGTCCCGAGTGCAACTTGCCAGGAAAGAGAGAACACAGTACAGGTGGCAGTGACCAGCAAGCTTCTCACAGCACCTCTTGAGTGAGCAGCCATGGTCGGGAGGAGTCACAGCAGGCCAACAGAACTATCACTCATGCTCTACCGACTACCGGTGCCTCTGGACGTGGACATCAGCTTCCAAGACAGTGTAAATGTTCCTCCTCAGATGACACAGCAAGACTGTCCATCACAGCACCACAGACCTGCTGCAGTTTCCCCCCCCCAAAGAAATCTGCTCAATCACAGCCTTCAATATCCAAGGAAATTCGTCTTCATCGAAAGGCACATGTAGAAAATAGTGAGGCGTGACAACGACAGCTGACACCTGCCTCTAGCTGTCTGCAGGTTGGGATCAGACACGTGAGAGACTGGCATTATCATGACCAGCCAGAAGCACATGGTTGTGTCTAAATTAAACTATATTAATTTGCTGTTTTTACCCTTTGTTTATCAGTTTCAATCAGTTGCTTCTATATTGGGTTAGGTTAGGTTAGGTTAGGTTAGGTTAGGTTGGGTTGGGTTGGGTTTGGGCAGGTTAGGTTAGGTCAGGTGACCTCATATGTTTACAGGATAGTGACGCCTTACTGTGACACTATAATGACTTTTTTTACATTATTTTCAAAGTTTTTACTCATTACTTACTTTCTCTCTTCTTGTCTTTATTACTCATTCTCTAAATTAACACAAACATGCCGCCACCACCACCACCACACACCACTGCACACCACCACCACCACCACTACTACACACCACCACTACACATCACCACTACCACCACTACTACATACCACCACCACAACTACACACCACCACTACCACCACACACCACTGCACACCACCACTACCACCACTACTACATACCACCACCACAACTACACACCACCACCACCACCACTACTACACACCACCACCACTACTACACACCACCACTACACATCACCACTACCACCACTACTACATACCACCACCACAACTACACACCACCACCACCACCACTACTACACACCACCACCACTACTACACACCACCACCATCACCCCATGTTGAAGGATAACAACATTAATGAAGTTCCAAGAAAGTCAGAATCAGTCTGTATAAGGTTGGCTATCCTTCACTCTCCAGACATGTACCAGTAACTGTTCTTCTGTGTGTATTACTCACTTTAGGTCACCTGTAGTTTAGACACCCTTACCTTATTTCACCTTATGATTATAATACCCTAACACTACCTGGGGCATTAGATTAGGTTTAGGTTAGGTTAGGTTAGGTTAGGTTATGTTAGATTAGGTTAGGTTATGTTAGATTAGGTTAGGTTAGGTTATGTTAGATTAGGTTTAGGTTAGGTTAGGTTAGATTAGGTTAGGTTAGGTTTAGGTTAGGTTATGTTATGTTATGTTAGATTAGGTTAGGTTAGGTTAGGTTAGGTTAGGTTAGGTTATGTTAGGTTAGGTTAGAGTGTTTAATCATCAGATGAAATGAAGTGCCTAATCTTCACGTGATCCGGTCAGACCAAAGAGTGTAGAGGCAGCCATAGCAGAGCCAACTTTACCATGACCTAGGCGAGTCTTACTAACAAACAAAATGAACTTGAATTGCTTGTTAAGGTCTGACTGGTTCACAAATACCCACACCATTAAGG